>SNQJ01S0005765.1:23251-67524 GCA_010110895.2 Picea sitchensis
TCCTTTCGAAGTACAATATCCCTCTCATGAAGAAGATCCAACCACTTCATTAAAACATGAAGTTCAATTGGACGATGTGATTGAGAGGATTGGAAGCTTGAACCTTGATGGGAATGCAACACCATCTCAATCAAAGGAGAAACATTGAGCATCATAAAAATGTCTAAAGTGGCTCATAAAGACACTTGAAAGTTTTTTTCTCGACGAGGTTGGAAAGACAGGAACCCAGATTTATATAAGACAAGATGATGGAGGTGATGTACATAATTAAGATTTAGGTGATGTTAATGATACAAATGTTTCATATGATTGTGAATTAGATTTATCTACTAAATTTGAGCCAACTTCCTTTGAATAAGTTGTTTCTCATGATGAGTGGAAAGAAGTTATGTAGAATGATTATGATGCTCTCATCAAGAATGGGACATGGAAGTTGGCGGATCCTCCATTTGGAGCCAAACCAATTTCATATAGGTGGGTCTACAAGAACAAGTACAAATCAAATGGCTCACTTGACAAGCATAAGGTGAGTCTTGTAGTGAAAGGGTATGCACAAAAAGAAGGCATAGAATATGAGGAGACTTTTTCCCCTGCAACAAAATGGGATACAATTCATGCATTGTTGGCTTTGGTAGCATAGAATAGGTGGAAGATTCATCGTATGGATTTGAAGACAACTTTCATGAATGAAGATTTGAAATAGAAATCCTACTTGTCTGAACCATAAGGGTTTTCTATAAAGGGTCAAGAGCATAAGGTATGCAATCTCATCAATCCTATGTAAGGCCTAAAGCAAGCACCTTGCGCATGGTATGCAAATCTAATTAAGCATTTTTTGAAGATCGATTTCAAGCATTATAATCTTGATGATGCAAAAAAATTTTGAAAAACAGTTGGAAAAATCATTGTATATCTTGTGGTGTATGTAGATGATATTTTGATAACATGGAACAATGAAGCATATATTGCATCCATGAAAAATAATTGAAGAAGCATTTTGAGATGATAGACATGGGACATCTTCATTACTACTTATGTATTAAACCAACTTAGAATCTGTTGTAAGGGCTAGTCGACTAGAGCCGACAGTCGACTAAGAATTAATTGGTCGATTGTCGAAGTCAAAAGTATAAGTCGATCGAAGTCCCGACTAATCGATTGACCCAGGTAGTTAAGTAGTTATAGCTTCTTGGTAACTAAATATGTAAGTATAAGTAGACAATCATGTATCAAAGAAAGTGTCTATGTTGTGTTGTATTGACTCATTTATATATAATAAAGTGTTTTTCTTTAAGATTCCACTACTTTGTGTATATCTTTGTCTATATGTATGATTATGTGATTCTATGCCTGCTTATGTAATGGACTACGGGTAACAATCCCCTACTTTTCCCTAGATTACAACATTGGTTATGTTGCCAGTAGTTCTGAACCTGGGCATGCAAAAAATCACATAGATGATAACTTGACAAGACATACGCGAATGGTGGGAGCATAAAATTGAAAACTACATCAAGAATTATGCAAGAAGGAACAACCTCACGCTAGTAGAATCAAGATCGTGATTTTTTATCAAAGAATCACAAACGATTTTTGGAGGCTATCCCTGAATCCATATTCGAGTACACCAACAAATCCAATAATGTGTAAATTGACTTCCGACGAAAAATTAACGCTCAAGCTTATAAATGGTGGATGGACAAACTTTCACGAGTGGGTTGAAAGAATTGTTGAAGATTATATTCATCTCCCAAAAGAATTACATTGGAAATTTGTTGAATAAATTTGGAATGGCTTATTGTAATCCTCTGTCTACTCCAATGGAGCAAAATCTAAATCTAACATCAAAACAAAGGAATGAATTTGAGGATTTTTCTATTCTAAGGCTTTTGCGACCATTCTTTTGATCAGAAAGTTCTTTCGAATTTTTCTGTTCTAAGGCTTTTGCGACCATTGATTTGATCAGAAAGTTCTTTCGGACCCCAAAAAACCTAAGCGATAAATCTGAATGAATTTGAGGATGTCACAAAATATAGACAACTTGTGGGGAGTCTTATCTACCTTACTACTATCTGACTAGATATTTTATTTACAGTTGGGATCCCTTCTAGGTTCATGCAAAGACCTTATGAAGGACATTGGTGTGTTACAAAGAGAATTCTATGGTACTTGAATGGAACCCAAGACTTTGGGCTCAAATATTCTAAGGTGGAGGAATTCAAACTAGTTGGGCATACAGATTCAGACTTTGATGGGGACAAGGAGAATGGAATGTCTACTTCAGGATACCCCATGAGTCTTAGATCAACAACTATATCTTGGATATCACACAAACAGTATGTTCTATCATATTCCACTACAAAGGAAGAATATGTGGTTGTTGCAGAAGGAGATGCGTGGCTCAGGAAGATACTAGAGGATTTGTAGGAGAAACAGGTGAATTCTACTCCACTTTTGATTCACAACACTTTAGCAATCAAGTTAGCCAGGAATCCTAGATTCCATGATTGAACAAAGCATGTCAACACAAAGTACCATTTGATTCAACATCAAGTAGAAGGATGAGACTTTTCAGTTGATAATTTTTTCCACAAGTGAGTGAATTGCAGACATCTTCACCAAAGCATTTGGAAGAGAAAAGTTTGAAAAGTACAGAAAGATGCTTGGACTCACAAACACCCATTCGGATTAAAGGGGGGAATGTCAGATACCTGATCCTAGGGATTGGTGTCTTGTAAATTTTGTAATTAATAAATGTGAAGAGTCATAGGTAAATAGGAATAGTCATTTGACCCGAAAAAACAAATTCATGTCAATGTATTTATATGGATCTTATGAATAAATTATACATTACGTGAAGTTATTCAATGCCCAACCTATCAATATCAACATAATATCTATCAATATCAACATAATATTGGTAGGAACGTCCAAAAAAGTATTGAAGGAAATACTTTAAGAAATATGAACAATCAAAATATGTCCAAAGCCAAACCAATGATAGAGTAAAACAAAAAAATGTAATCAATTATTAATAATACAGCTTGAGTGGGCCTAATGGTTAAGAATATGTGTTTCGTCTTAAGAGGTCACAAGTTCAAATCCAAAGGGGGGTAGGGTATGTATACCTCCATAGACTTTACCAATCAAATCGTTGAACGGAGGGAGATCCCTTATCCCACAAACAAGGAGGTCTCATACACCAATTTGATGTGGCTTGGTCGTGACCTTAAAAATAAATTATTATTATTATTATTATTAATTAATATTTTAACTTAGCCTTAATATGTATGTACAAGATGCTCCTAAATGCATTAATCCATACATCATAAGTCAAAAGAGTACCAATGTTCATTTCGATTCCATACATACCCTTTGTACTCAATACCCACAACCACTATACAAACTACTTTTGTCCACATCACAAATTACTTTTTTCCACATCTTCTTACTGTAATAGGAAAGTATATAGAGATTCCTATGATGGTTGAATAGTTTATTCTTAGACCCACCGTTAAGGAGACATAATGAAAAAAGGTGTAATATACTCTCATTAGTTGTACCGCCTACTTTTTGGCGAGTGTTCTCGAAGCAAAGTGTTGAATAAACATATCCTAGTTTTATGTCAAGAATGTTGAGGATTTTATAATTCAAAATCCTATAAATATTAATATTATATTTTACCACGTCAATATATTTGTAAATTTTTAAAAATCACAATTCAATATATTTATTTATTGATAAAATTTAAAATATTATATTTCTTTATAATATTAATAATGGAATTCATGATCCATTTTGAAAAAAATGGACAATACCATAATCATTATGGAATTCATGATCCATTTTGAAAAAATGGAAAATACCATAATCATTTGTCATAATTGATGGCTTTATTCTCATAACTTCATAAGCAAGCGAGAGAATGGAAGCTTTATTAGTGCGATCACTTTTTCAATCAAAGAACCAATGGGGAAAGAAATGTTTGTAGCATATTGATTTTAACTATTAACTACCCTTATCTAATATATCCGTTGATATAACGAACCCACCTCTTATAACTCGATCATGCTTCATTTTCTTATCCCTATATTTAAATTCAATAATTTGTCACTAAAATATATAAGAATATATTCACAAATACATGAACAATAATATATTTTTAATTAATTTATAATATAAATTTAAAATATATTATATTTTAATTTTTAATTTATTTTTAATTCCTTCAAAGGACATGTTGGCATGTTGTGATAAGGCTAGAAGGGTAGACACCCCTTGGGATAGAGGTCAACTCCAGTGGGCTCCGGGATGTCTCGGCCTTTGCTAAGTCACAAGTATTTGATATTTTTGACTTGCAGGCTATTGGATATACCCTTGGGTTATAGTAGCAGCTAGTAGGATTGATCTCGAACTTAGCCTAGATCAATCCTACGAGTTACCGATTCCCATGGTTTAAAAAAAAACATATTCAAAAGACCGATATTGTTACAATTTTTTTTTAATTTGAGATTTATTTTAAACATACATAGAATATTCTAAACATAATAATTATTTTTTTCTTTTTTATTAAAATGTAATAAATCAATGTTGATGTTTATTTTTAAACCATGGGAATCAGTAACTCGTAGGATGATGTTGATGTTAAGGAATACTAATGTTTAAGAGTGTGTAGATTTTCACAGTTCGCCATAATGTGCATAAGATTTCTAGATAAATACTGTGTAAGTAGTTTTCGAAATGTCCAACGTTTCGAGTGGACACTCCACCCATCATGAGGGACTAGAAGTCGAAAGATCACTCTTTCAGCTTCTAGTCCCTCACGATGGGTGGGTGATCATGTTTCGAGTGGACATTCAACCCCTCATGAGGGACTAGAAGTCGAAAGAGTGATATTTCAGCTTCTAGTCCCTCATGATGGGCAGAGTGTCCACTCGAAACATTGGACGTTTCAAAAACTTCTTACACAATGTTTATTCAGAAATATTATGATATTTCGGCTTCTAGTCCTTGATGATGGGTGGAGTGTCCACTCAAAACGTTGGACGTTTCAAAAAATGCTTACACGGTTTTTATCCAAAAATCTTATGCATAATAATAATGTTGTCATCGTTGGGGTGGCAGGTGTGGGAGGGACTATTATGAGTCTTGGAGGAACAATAGAATTGTTGTTTGATTGGGGTCTTAGCTATGCTTCTAATAACATCATAAAAGCCTATGCTTTATTGCAAGGCTTGAGATTATCTATTGAATGTAATATTCAATCACTGATAGCGGTGGATGATTTGAACATTGCCATCAACAAAATGGTTTGAAAACAACAATTGTTGATAATCTCCTAACTTCAATTTTAGAACGAGCAAAAAAAGAGGTGCCCTAGTTTACTAGTATCGAATTCTTCCAAGTGCTTAGGGATAATAATAAAATTGTGAATGGATTTGCTAATAAAGCCACCCTTCTAAAAGAGGCAATCATTAGCAGCAATGATAATGATCATGATTTACCAATTCAATACAAATTTCAACATGAGGACCAAGCCACATAGCAAGCCATTAAGGTGTCAAATGGCTTAACGCATGACATCTTGATTGTATAGCAGGGGGAATTATAAGAAGACACCTGAGTCCCCTTGTCACATGCCCAAACTCATGACTTTGCACAATTTTCAACTCTTGCAAGGTATTTTCTCTTATCGTGGTGGGATTATGGCTTATCGGCATGCAATGCAACTATGGAGGCTCTAGTTGTCAGGAAAGCATGGAACATTGATGAGGTATGTCTTCTCTTTTGGGGTGGATTGTTTGATTAGTTTAGTGTTTTTTAGCACTAGTGAACCCCCTTCCCTGTCATCTTTGCATGATTTTAAACTCTTGCAAGGTTTTTTCTCTTGTCACAGTGGGATTATGGCTTATTGGCATGCAATGCAATTATGGAGGCTCTAGATGTCAATCAAGAGCAGAACATTGGCGAGGTATGTATGCTCTTTTGGGGTGGTTTGTTTGATTAGTTAAGTGTTTTTGAGCACCAGTGAATCCCCTCCCCTATCATATTTCAAACTAGAGGAGTCTTTACTTGTTGGGTTAGATTCTCTCTTTGGGAGCCATGTCAATGTTTTCCTGTTATTTTTTGGGTGTGTCTCTGTTACTTAGTCTCAATTCGATGTGAATTTGGATAGAGTGTTATTATGAGAAGGCAACATTATCCTTTTAGTGGAAGGAAATAACACTCTTTGGGTTTCTTGCCATTGGAAGGCATTGAGTTTCGATTACATTTTAGGTTCTGGATATTTGAATGGTTTCTTTGTTCTTACTTTTGGAAGAGGTTTTCCCTTTCAATATTCTATGACTTTACCTAAGTTTCTTTGGTTAGGCATATTGGAACCTTGTTTGAGTCCTCCTTTGGCACACAAGAGTCTGGTAGGTCTTTGTGTAGGCTGGAAAATCGAGTATTTACAGGTGGTTAAAATAAATTTCTACCATTGACTCATTAAAAAAATGTCCATTTACAACTTATCGCATCACCATGTGCTTTGAATCTTCAAGTTACCATGTGCCTTATAGCTTCTAAGGGATCTTCCACTATCACAAGTATGTTTTTGGTTTGGATCAAACCACCATCCAGTTGTCCTTCAAAAACACTTTCCTGAACATGGTCAATACTAGTCACAATGTATAGAATATCTATGTGGACTTATCTTTTATTTTGCATAGTATATACCTCAAACTATGCCAACTACCAAAGTTCCATACATCGCTCACAAAGGCTTCTAAGGTTTCCTTGGACAAATGTGTAGATCTGTCATCAAATTTCTTTCCTAGTTGTCAAAAATCCTTCAAGGTCTAAAGAAGGAATGTCCAGAATACTGAATGGAAATTATATGCATGCTGCCCAAATATAATGTCCTCCACTTGTACTTTTTTTGTCATCAACACTTCCTACCCAATCTTCATTTGTATATGTTGTTAGAGTAAAATCTTCACCTCTCGAGTACCATAAGCCAAAGTCCAAGGTGCCCTTTATATATTTGAATATCTTTTTTACTATTTGTACATGAGTTTCTTTTGGTGCAACTTGAAATCATGCAACCAATCCCATTGCTTTCATAATGTCTAGCTTTGATATCGTCACATATAATAGGCTTCCAATCATTGACCTATACAATGTTTGATTTACTTCTGGAGATTCATCATTTTTTCTCAATTTACAACCTGTGACCATAGGTGTGATGAGTGGTGTACAATCTTCCATTTTGAATTTCTTCAATTTTATCTCAAGAAAAACTACATACCTTCCCCCTTTAATTTTGTTCTATCTACAAAAATTTGCTCGAACACGATACAACAACACTCTTGAATAAGTCTGAACATTGTCACTAACAACACAAGATAATCGGTCTCTATCAATCCTTATAGTCTATGTATCCAACATAAGCAGGAGTGCATCTCTTACGACAATTGAACATGGTTCGGTCGATCTCAGCAAATCCAAGTTGATTTAACAAGAAACAATTGAGTTAACAAGAATACATCAATTAGGTTTTCATATCAACAACTTCAATTATTCCCCCTCTAAGGAATCAATAAGTAGTAGCAACAGTTCTCATCAAAAAGTCCATTTGACGAATAAACCAGTCGAAATTCAGTCGATGAATACTCACTCAAACTCCAATTAGTTGTCATGTCAAGTCAATCCTTAGTGGGCCACTTCCAAGGAAACCATCAATAAGTAAGAGGAACATTGCACAGCTGTATAACCGATGATACACAATGATATGAAGTCATCAAACATCTGGTTAAATGATTCCACAACCATCCATCAATCCAATCGTAATATATCCTGGTAGTCGACACTGCTCCACAATTCTCACTTTCACATCTCTTCTACAAAGTTTGAAAGCATGATTGACATTCCTTCATTTTTTATGGTAAGGATGATTATAGGGAATATATTTTTTTGTTGGTTGATTAAAGGAAGTAGGATCAAGGTCAGGTTCACTTACAAGAGTATAACAACTTGACATATCAACAACAATGTCATCTATGACAACATGCTCAAATTTTGGCATGTGAGGAACATGTAACTCATCAATATATTCGTCACAATCAATAGTAGGTTGCTCTTCTGGAAAACTAGGATGAAGTCCTCTTGCAACAATTAAATTTTACTTGGTTGTAGCAAGGCTAGGTGTAGGTAGAGAGGTAACAACAACAACATATCCAAGACCATTCTTAATGAATGGAGACCTTTGAGAATTGATGATATCATCTAAGGTTTCAACACTCTTTTTAAACTTCAACTCAATAGTTGTTTTCTTATGTTCCTTTCTTAAGGAAACAATTTTAGATTTTAGCTCTTTGCAATTTTCTTCTTTTTACTTCAACTAGATTCTCACCACTTATTCTATCCTTCTTGCCTCTTCTAGCTGAATTTTTAGGCTTATGATAATCTTTTCTAATTCTTCAAGGCTTTGTGACATTTTGGCTTTTGAATCATGATCCTCTTCTTCATATTTATTCAATTGATCCTTTTGTTTCAAATTATTTTTCCTCGACTTCTTTGTTTCACTTAAGGTACGCATGAGTTCTTCTTCAAGATCCACTTCTCCTTCCATTTCAGTGTTTTCCTCTTCTTTTGAATCCATCATTTCTTTGTCTTCATTGATTTTTGTTTCAATTTCCATAAAGAGAGTTTCTTCTCTATCACCACCATAATTTCTTTCATTGCTTTCTTCAGATGAGTCATTGACCTCTTTTGAGTAGAGGCTCTACTTTTGCTTATAATAGTTCTTCTTATTTTCATTTTTGTCCTGTTTGTGTCTATTTTTGTGTTGATGTTGTTTTCTCTTTATGTTATAGTCTGCTTCATTATCACCAATTTCATTTTTTTCATATGGACACTTAGCAGCAAAATGTTCTACTTTTCCATAATTAAAGCATTTAAAGGGAAACTTACCTTTATATTTGTGAGATCCCTTTTTGAGTTTTCACAAAAAAAATATTTTCTTCTACGTCTGATTCAAAACTGGAACAATCACTTGATTTGTGCTCTTTGTTCTTCATCTTCTTTGATGCTTTGAAAGTTGCTTCCTTTTTTTTATGGTTTTTCCTCTTTAGTCCTCATTTCATATGTAGTGAGGATCCCATGCAATTCATCCATTGTTAATTTATCCAGATCCTTTATTTCCTCAATGGCGGAAATTTTGGCATCAAATCTTAAGAGGAGTGACCTAAACACCTTTTGCACAATCACTAGTTCTACAATTATTTCACCAAGTCCTTTGGCAATGATGATAATTTTGTCCACATAGAGGAGATAGGATGCAACATTTTCTTTGTCTTTCATCGTCAGACTCTTGAATTGTATTCTATGAGTTTGGAGCCTATCCTTCTTGACCTTGTCATCACCTTCATGGATGTTTTGAAGCTTTTCCAAAATTTGTTTCACTGATTTGCAATGTATTATTTTGACAAACTTTGATTCTGACAGTCCGCACAAAATGGCGCTCATGGATTTTGCATCATTTTCACTATCCTTTTTCCCAGTCGTATATTTTGGTGGAGTTGTTGGGGTTGTATAACCAGTCACGACTGATTTCCAAATATTAAAACCAAGGGCCATTAGATATGTTCGCATCCTTATACTCCATAAGGAAAAGTCTGTTTCATCAAACAACAGATCCTTGTTTGTAGATAAACCTTCTTGACCGACCATGTGTTCTCCCAAGATCTACCTTCTAATTGTTAGACTGTTTATGAAGGAACCAACTCTGATACCAATTGTTGAACACACACTTATATTGAGAGGGGGGGTAAATCAGCATAAGGCTATCATTTTCTTTTTAACATTCATAAACCATAATGAATAAAACACATAAATGTAAAAACTAGAAGACACAATATTTAACGTGGAAACCCTTTTGGGAGAAAACAACAAAAACTTCTTTTTATAAATTTGTAGGCACCAATCTACGGTTAAAAATGTTTGTAGGAACCAACCTACTAGAGACACCAATCCCCTCTGTTATTTGTATGCACCCACCTATAGGAGACACTGATCCCCTCTATTGTTTGTAGGCACGACCTATAGGAGAGATCAATCCCCTTTGCTATTTGTAGGCACTGTTGGCCCTTGGTTGTGGAAGTAAGCAAAGATCAAGGAAGAAAATGCGGAATGCGAACTGCGTGGAAGACACAGTGACTGTTAATGGGTCGAATTGAGAAAAAGAGCAGAAAAGACGGAGCGAAGTAAAAGGAATCAAGTCATTGGATGAGGAGATTGAGGATGACAGATCAACAAGGAAGAAAGATCGTGGACAACTCAGCAAGAGGAAAAAGCCATCGTTGGATGCTTTGGAGCAGCGCGTGAGAAGGAAGGAAAGATAGGATGGAGAAGCCTTGAAAACATGGGTCAAGTTGACCTAGGGTTTTAGACACCTAGGTTTTTGGCATCTAGGGTTTGTGACACCTAGGTTTCAACCCAAGGATGTCGATGAGCTATTGTAATGCATAAATAGAGGTCTAAAGGACCTGGGATGGGTTGGTATCAAGATGGTATTGTCATTCTAGTTGTCGTTGATGATGTTATGATTATTGTTGTGAGAGAGAGAAGTGCTAAGTGTGAGATCCTTCTGGTGTTGTAAGATCTTCAGCTGGTTTTGCAGGGAGGGAAGAGATAGAGAGAAGAATAAAGAAGATATACTAGCTAAGAGTGCATACAAGAACTGTATGCTTCATCTTAATACATTATAAAGCACAGTTCTGTGGGCGTAGCCCTAGAGAGAGGGTGAACCACATATATCTTGTGTTGTGTGTGATTGATGCTCTGTTCTTTGTCATTTTGTATGTTGCTATGATGATAATGTGTTATATCTGAGATATAACTTGCGCAGTAGATTATAAGAGGTTAAAGAATACTAGATTGTTGTGTGATTGGTCCCTGTGAATTCACTTTGCATTCCTTCTGGTTGTATACATCTCTGTCCTGCAACCCCCACATAGTTGCTTCTAGTGAGATTGCATCTGCCTTGCAGGTACTTCCGAAAGGGCCAGTAGCTAGGGCTTGTTGGTGCGCTCTTGGAGCTGAACCCTGGATCTGCCCCTATGCCAACAGGCACTGACCTACAGGAGACACCAATCCCCCTTTTTTTTTGTAAGCACCGACCTACAAGAGACACCAATTCCCTCTATTGTTTTTAGGCACCAATCTATTGGAGACACCAATATCCACAATTGTTTGTTTTGTAGGAACCAACCTACTTACAGGTTTACAAGTTCTTCATATGCATTTCCTTCACTCGTCTACTTGTTGCTTCTGGCTTCACCAAATATACTTTGCGCTCGTTACTTTTTATTTCACCAGATCTTATCTACACTCGTTACTTTTGATTTTTCCAGATCATCTCTTCACTCACTACTTTTTCTTTCTCCAGATCATCTCAACACTCACTCCTTCTTTCGTCAAATCTGCTCGACACTTGCTCCTTCTACTTTCACGGAATCTTCTCAGTGCTCTTCCTTCACCAAATCGTCTTGCTTCTTCTTCTACTTCTGCCTTTGCAAGTTTTGCTTTCCAGAATGCCAGATCTATTTTCTAGAACAATATATCTGATCTTTGCTAATATTTAATCGTTGCTCCTTGAATTATATTCAATTGTCACTCCTAAAATAATATGCATAAGAATATTACATTTTCATCCACACACTTTATTTCTCACAATCATCTTCTCCTTTTATACTTTACCATTAGTTCTACATGAAAAGTCATATTCATTTGAAAAGACATGACTTTTATTAAATAAATAATTAATTTCCCCCTTTTTAATTTTTTTATTTATTTTTCAACATACCATGGGTAAAATACCACCATGGGTTTTAAAACCATGTGCACTTTTACTCCACTTTCACTTTTACCTTTTTTAATAGACTTTCATGTTTACTCCACTTTTATGTAACTTCATTTTTTATCCACTTTCGTGTTTTACTCCATTTTTATGTAGCTTCATTTCTAATCCACTTTCAAGTTTTACTCCACTTTTACGTAACTTCATTTCTAATCCACATTCATGTTTAATATACTTTTATATTTATTAAAGTCACATTTATATTCGAATACTTACTTACCTTTGACATCAATGACAATAATATATTCAACAATCTTGCAAGGCTCTCTTTCTGCAAATGTAACCAAACCTTATCACCAACCTGAAACTTGTGGAACCGAATATTGGTCATGTCATTGCTTGTACTTGGAATTAGTTTTCGACAAGATATAATTGACTCGTTGGAAGATGTACTGAATCCATTCAAAAAATCTAGCTATCTTATTATCCTCAGTTTGAGCATGGGAACATTCTTCATGTGTGGATGCAATGGGCAGATCTACATCAATTGGGGCCAATGGCTATTTATCGGGATGGAGCTATTTATGGCATTTTTTGCGGCAACTACAAAATTTAGGCGCTAATACTGTCGAAAATTGCGCCCCATTTAGCGCCAAAAATTGCACCCCATTTAGCACCGGAAATAGCACCCCCTTTAGCACTGAAACTAACGCCCCCTTTAGTGACATAAATAACACCCCTTTTAGCGCCTAATTTAATGCCCCAGTTAGCGCAAAAAAATGCACCAGAAGTAGCGTCAGATGTAGCCAGATTAGCCTAAATAGTTAATTAGTTGAGGTGTTGGGGGTTAAGTGGATAGGGGCTTTGAGGATTATGGGATTTAGGGATTTGGGGTACAAGGATTAAGGGTTAATGGATTAGGGGTTAGGGTTTAAGGGATTACGGGTCAAGAGCTAAGGGATTTGGTGCTTATGGGTTAGGTAGTTTAATGGTTAATGGCTTAGGGATTATGGGCTAGGGAATTAATGTTTAAGTGATTAGGGAATAAGGGTTTATGGATTAAGGGATTAAGGATTAGTGTTAAGTTTTTAAGGGTTGATGGCTTAAGGGTTAGGTGATTTAAGGCTTTTGTGTTAAGGTATTAGTGATTAACTAAGGTTGAGGGATTAAGGGTTAAAGAGGGATTAAGGCTTAAGGATTTAAGATGGGTCAATGGATCAAGGGTTAGGGGAGTTAGGGATTTGTCAAAAATCTCTTGAAATTTCATGGAACCGCTTCCAACTGGCCAATCACCAATGTCATCTGCAACACGGTTGGTGCTTCCCTTCTTGTACTTGATGTTCAAGTGGAATTTCTATAAGTATGTGGACCACTTCTGATGGCGATCATTTTGTAACTTTCCTTGTGTTTGCATGCACTAAAGAGGCCTATTTTTAGTGTGTATTTTCTTTTCCTTTCCCAAAATATAATACTTCCAATGTCCACATGCTTGCACGATGGATTACATATCTTTGTCATAGGTGGGATATCTATGAACAACATAAGGTAATGTTTCACTGTAATACGCCAGTAGATGTCCCTGCTGAGTGAGGACTGCATTGATATCATAATCAAAGACATCTATATCAATGTCAAATGGTTGTTGCAAGTATGGAAGTGTGAGTACTAGTGCAAAGCAAAGGCAATGTTTCAAATCTTGGAATGCTTTCTACTGTGATTTGGACCATGGAAACTTGACTTTAGCTCCACCCTTGGTCACTTGAATTAAGGCCCAAGCGATATGAGAGAATCCAAAAAAGAACCTATAGTAGAAGTTGGTGAGGCTCAAGAAGTTGTGGAGCTCTGTCAGAGTCTTCGGGGATGGTCAGCCACTGATGAATTGGATATTAGTTGGGTCCACATGCACCCCATGTTCATCTATTATGTATCCCAGGTATTGAATTCATTCCATGTCGAATGAGAATTTCTCCAAATTGGCACATAACTTGTGTTGTCGTAGGGTTCTCAAAACCTATTGGATGTGTTGTAGATGTATTCCTAGATCCCACTGAATATGAGGATTTCATCCAAATATATGACTATAGAAGAGTTTGTGAACATATACAAGATATCATCCATCATCCTCATGAATTTTGTTGGATCATTAGTCAAGCCAAAATGCATGACCAACCTTTCAAAAAGACCTTATTTAGATTTTAAGGTTGTTTTCCATACATCAGTTTGTTCTATCAAAACCTAGTGGTAGCTAGACGTCATATAAATATTAATAAAGAACTTGTCACCCTTAATTTGATCAAGAAGATGATCAATCTAGGGGATTGGGTATTGGTTATTTACAATGATCTTGTTCAGGGCTCTATAATCAATATAGATTCGGCATGTCCCATCCTTCTTCTATACCAACACAATTGAGCTCCCACAAGGTCAGGATCTCAGTCAAATGTGTCCCTTGTGGATGAGATCGTGAACGTGAAAATTTATTCTTCATTCTCTAGAAGTGAGCACATGTATATTGGACCATTGGGTAAGGTTGCACTAGGTATCAATTCAATGGAATGTTTGACCTAACAAGGTAGAGGCACCCCAATAGATGAAGTGAATATATCTCTATATTCCACTACAACCTTGTCCAATTCCTTATGTTGTGTAGAGAGATCCCGTGCAGAGGTTGTGGAAGTCACAATGACCTTTCATTCACCTTACGACCAGACCATGAAGAAGAAAAAAAATGCAGTTTGAGAGATTACCTTTAGTCACTATTTTTTCGAGATCAATGAAATTGCATTAGTGGAACTACCTCTAATACCCTATAAGGATGACCTCCCAAAATAACAATGACACTATGGGGATGGGTCTCATAAACAACATGATACTTCTACATATAAGGTTATCCTAAAATAAAATCACAAACTTTGAGTGGGGAAGCATCACATAGTACATCGTATTTGAAGGGCTTGAAGTCGTAGTACAAGCAACATTATTGAGTAATGTGAAGGTCTCATCCCTGGCTCAACCAACTGATGGTGTATGGTTGAGGGTGTGGCATTATCGTTAGCTTCAATATCTTGATGAACTCAATTGATATTAGTTTCTTCTAGTTCCCGTTGTCAATTATGAAAAGTAGTGGGGTCCCTTTCACCCACATCTGTGAATGGAAGAGGCACTCCCCCTCCTCCATCTCCTCTGACTCATTTGGTTTGATCTTTGCGGTTGTGATGGTAACATTTGGTTCTGCATCAATGATCCTCTTTCTTTGTTCTGGATCATATTCCAAGTTAGGCTCTGACTCTTTTTATTTAAGCTCAACCAACACTCATTTTTTCAAGTGACATTCATCAGTGTTGCGCTAAGGGATTTTTTGGAACTCACACCACTTTCCAATTTCCTTCTTCTTCTTCCTATTACCCTTATTTTCCTATGGCTTGGACTAGTTGTATTGAGGTTGGATTTCCTTTCTCTATTCCTTGTTCTGTGATTTAGGGCCACCTTTACCATACTTTTTTTGTTTCAAATTTTCAAACCCGAACTCCCACTTATTCTTCTGCTTAAATTTATGCTCGATTTTGACAACATATCAATAAGTGACTCACAGTGAGGAGATGTCCATGACATCCATCTATATTTGTATGTACCTATGTAGGCCTCTTAGGTACTTCAAAACCAAGTGTCACTTAGAGTCTCTGATACCTATTTTTTAGAACAAGGTATGCAGGATTTTGGTGTACTCTGGCACCGTCTACTCTCGCTCCTAACGCAGAGTCATCCATCTTGTGTACTAGTCATCATAGTTTCCAATAGGGTAGAAATACTCTTTGAGGGTATCAATAAAGTTTGATTAAGTGGGTCCTCTCCTNAGGATTTTGGTGTACTCTGGCACCGTCTACTCTCGCTCCTAACGCAGAGTCATCCATCTTGTGTACTAGTCATCATAGTTTCCAATAGGGTAGAAATACTCTTTGAGGGTATCAATAAAGTTTGATTAAGTGGGTCCTCTCCTGAATTTCATAGACTTATATTCATTGTGTCTCTCTCAATAAATTTCGCATGAATATTTGAGATGGGGAAGAGCTTTAAGGAGCACGAAGGAAATCTTTTTGGTGTCGAAATTTTTTGAATAGAGTAATAAACCTATAATAGATTTAACCATTTATAAAATGAATCTATATCTAACTAGCCTTCAATTAAAGGTATATAAAAGTTAATTTGTACCTTGATGGGTGTCACACCTTCGAAATGGTTGCTTGTTGAAGGTGCATTTCTCGTTGTCGGCAGTTGTCGAAGGATCTGGGTGAAGTTTTACATCATCTTATTCCTCTATCACACGAGGAATTCCTTGAGAAACATATTTATAGGTTATCTTTCTCCATATTCTCTATTTTCTTCAACCATGGGAGGCTTCTTGGGACAATGATATCAGTTGTCCCTAAGTGAAACTAGCTCGAGACCCAACTCTATATACCCTTACCCTGTCGGGGACATGCACCTAGAAATAACAAGAATATTTCTCTAATTCCATTGATCCAGATTATATTGAGAACAAAATAGAACACATATAGAAATATAGAGAGTACAACAATACAATGAAACCCAAATTCTATTAATGAACAAAATAGTAAAATATTTTAGAACACAAACTAGCTAGAATGGTGGTATCTTATCTCTGAAGAGAAAGAGATGTCGGCTACACTCATTCACAAAACCCTGATTACAAATAGGTTGAAAAGGGCCTTTTATAATGAATCCTAGAAAACAAAGAGTAAAAAAACCCTAAACATAAAAAACCTAACCCTAGAAAGCGTCGAAAGTAATATGGGCCCTGAGGTGGTCAGTTGATATGTCAACTTCCTGGGGGCACAATTTTTGCATACGATCTTCATTTGAGGCACACAATAGCTCATTGGAAAGAAAAATATGAGGATTGCAACTTTTGTATAGGGATAGGATATGATAATTTCAACCCATAGCCCCCCGAATGTCCAAAAACACCATTTAAGGCCTCAAAATGACCCTGAAAGTTTGGGACCCTAAAAACTACCAAGAAGATAGAGAATCGTTGAGTCAATGAAAGAGATAGGTTGCCACCATTATCCACCTAGATCACTAAGATTTTATCTTCTTCATGTGTGTATTGTTTCTAATGTTTAACCTTTCAGGGTAGGGTGGAGCTTGTGGTAGGGTAGGTTTAGATAAAAAGGTATCCTCTTTTTCAGGTTCTAGATATTTTATAGGCTTGGGGGTTGGAGGAACCTGTAGAACTTCCTTGATCTAAGGCTGATTTCTTAAACATCTAAGGAGTAGGTATGAAATTTGGCCTCATTATTATAGACATGATGAACCTTCTTATTGTTTGTATTGGGAGCAGATTGAGTAGGTGGTTGAAGCTATTTTGGAGGAGAAATATTTTGGGGAGTGTTATTTGGTTGAGGAGGAGGAGGAGGCATGTATGATTTTTGTTGAAATTTTTGGGGCTTCCATCCTTGTGGAGAAATATCCCATTGAGGTAGGTTCTTAAATGGTTTATATGGAGAAGGAATAAGTTGGCCTATGTATTTCCATTGATTTTTCATAGTACGAGGAGATTGGTTAGGATGACACCAAGGTTGAGATGGAATTTGTGGATTGTATCCACCAAAATACTAAGGAGGATTGTAACTCATACCTTGTTGGAAGGGTCTTGGGGCTCATGATAATCTTTGGTTAATGAAGCATAGTAACTCAACATTTTCCTCCACTCCTTGAAATGTATCCTTTAAACCTAGTAGAGAAATGTATTTATTAGTTGCATGAGATTCTTCACAAATTGCACATACCTCTACAATTTTGAGTGGTCACTCATTCCTAGGATTCGTTTTGGTGCATTTAGGACAAAATATAGCTAGTGCCCTTTCTTCTTCTTCCTGCTTCTTTTTTTATCTACAAGGTATCCATTTGCATAACTAGTGAATGCAAAATGTCCATCTTCATATCTTCTAACAATATTCATATCTCATTTTTTATAAGAATCAAAGGGTTAGAAGATTGTGCTACCATTTCTACCTTTCTTTCTAGAGGATCTAGAGTAGTTCTTGAAGATCTACTTATGTCTCTATAATCCATATGGAATATATCTTCATTTGATAGGAGATTCAATGCTTCCCCATTGATTTCTTGAATAGGAAACTCAAAGAACTCTACATGATCTTTTTCATAATCCATTATGTGGTGAGATGAAGATTGGCCTCCCTCTGAGATATTTTCAAAGTTTTCTACTCCTTCTGAGAAATCTTCAAAATTTCCCTATGCTTCTGAAAAAATTGTTTCACAAATAACTTGTTGATGTTTTTTTATTTCTAGGACTAGTTTATGTGGTGGGGGATTTAGGTAAAAAAATTCTTGTTCTATTCCTAGGTTGATTCATTCATTTTAAAATTTCTAAGACAGAGTAAATGCAACTGAAATATTTTTATTTTTGTATATAATTCTAGAAGGTAAGAATGGACATTAAAATAAATGAAAATGATGTGCATTCTTTAGCACCTCCTTGACAATGGCGCCAAAAAGTGGTGTGCCTTGGAATATCAACAAGAATACTATCCTTTCCTCGGCTTGATACTTTTATTATCAACCCAAGGTTCATATAAACTTTCGGGGTATGATGCCAAATATATGTATAATACACCTATTTTCTTCTTATGCACCTACCAAATGCTTATGCATCTATCTATTGGTTGGGACTTGTGATATCTCATGTCTCACCCTGAGCACTTAACAAGGGGAATAATTCTTTTAATCAAGCAAATTATAACCTAAATTGAACTAAATAAAAAATAATGGAAATGAGTAAGCATTATATAATATCACATATTATTGAAAGGAAACTATTCTAATATGGAAAACA
This sequence comes from Picea sitchensis, assembly GCA_010110895.2. NCBI lineage: Eukaryota > Viridiplantae > Streptophyta > Pinopsida > Pinales > Pinaceae > Picea > Picea sitchensis. Next base: position 41,968 of record SNQJ01S0005765.1, read on the forward strand.
AAGCATTGCAGATGAAAACATTGCATAAAGGAAATTAATCTAGGAAACATAATTTATATTGTTGAATGAAAACTATGATAGCTACAAAAATATTTTTCTCCTATCTAAGTCCCTGGCCCCTCATAAAGTATGTAACGTTCCCTAGCCCAACTGAGGAACATTACGGTGCATAATACTCATAAAAATGAAATTTATGATAGTTAATTAATTTCCTGTAGCTTTCAACTATGAATTACAACGAGATYTATCTATTGTCTATAACCATAAAATAGATGCATCTACATCATGATAAATACACACATGAATTCAGTAAATAGTTCATTACAACAACATATAAATCATTCTCATTTACATAGATCATGCACAACAATTTAACTCATAAMTACAAGACAAAAAACAGATAAAGACTTATGTTTTAACAATATTTGTGCAACCATATGCTTGGGATGGACGTTCCACCCAACCATAGACTGACTGCTCGAAATATCAACAGTTAGTAAGCCCCGAGCTGATGCTAGTAATCCAAAAAAGAGGATGGTCTCTCATTGTCCACTCGCCGCTCAAAAATCCCACAACCCATTGATATTCTCCTACATATATTCTGATTTTCCACCAGCTCTCTTCCCCTTGACCTTCCCAACCCAAGGAATGTACCCCTTCATTGATCTCAGTCCCTTGGGAGTCCCATTCATTTATCTGGGTCTCTTTGGCATAGGTAACCATGAATCTCTCAGTTGGGAACTCAAGGTAACTTGTTGTCAGGAAAACTACCATCAACCAATAGAAAACACTTGTTGTTATAGTGAAACTCACTTAGGATTTCACTCTTCATGCCTGACAACTTGGTTCCTCAATTTCCAGCTCCAATATGCTTCAAAAATGCTCCAACATGCTCTAGAATTCGTCCTCCATGCATGCAATAGCTCCAAGCTCTCTTTCTTCCCATCTCCTTCCTTCTCATGCACAACAACTCATTGTGTAAAATTGTTGTCCCGACCCATACAAATTTCCTCCCTTTGGCTTACCTTTATTGACTCACACACTTCCACAAGATGATTTTACTCAGCCCCCATGTGCCCAATAACTATTGGATGTGACTTCTCACACCCATCCTCTTACATGTATTCAAATATTATATTTGGGAACACTCAATCAGAAATTAGAAGGTTCATATACAAATATCAATTTTACAAAAATGGGTTGAATTAATATACATGGGTAGTTACCCCTCTCAACTTGTTGACTCAAGGAATGCACCATTAGTTTTTCAGGGATAATACAAGGAATGTACCATTTGTTTAATAGGATTAACCAAAGGAATGAGTCATTCTTTTATCAAGTTCCCCAACACAATTGTCTAGGACTATGAGATGTGGTTCCAGAACTCTAGTTGCTCAAAATCGAGTCTTGCATTCAGTTTTCTTCAAAAATGTCAAAAATTTGCGGGTATTTTTCCCGCATATTTTCTATACTCTCATGTAGCATATTCAGGACCGTAGCAGGTCCATTGAACATTTACCATCCATATGGTTTTTTCCTAAGCACTTTTTCTTTTTGGTCCAGGATGTGTACTGGTTCCACCCGAAAATACCCTTCGTGCTCCACCCAGATCACATTACAATCAGTTATGTGGTTAGGGTTAGGCACATATTTATTTAATATTGACACATGAAATACATTATGCACTCTCATAGATGCATTAAATGCTATCATGTATGAAACTGGCCATATCTTTTCTAAGATTTCAAAAGGTCCACAATATCTTACTACCAACTTCATGAAACTTTCTAATCTTAGCAGACTTATCTCCACCTTCAATTTAAGGAACGCATGTTCTCCCACTTTGAAATCCCTAAACGCTATATTCTTGTATGCATCTTCCTGTCCTAGGAAGACTTTAAATTCCACTTGATATTTTCCATCTGTTCTTCCATTTCCTTTAGAAAAATTCTCCCAACAACTGCTTTGTCTGCTAGATTATCCCAACTTACTCATGTGTTACATTTTCTTCCATACAATGCTTCAAATGGACTCATTTTCAATGAGGCACGATACCCATTATTGTAAGAAAATTCCACCAAAAGAATATAATCTTCCCACTTTGATGGTTGGTCCATCACATACATCCTAAGAATGTCCTCAATTATCATATTAATCATCTATGTTTCCCCATATTACTATGGATTATATGATGTAATGAGATTTGAATTTGTTCCAAATCCTTTGAACAAACCCTTCCAAAAATTGGACATAAACTTTGGATCTCTATCTGAAACTATTTCCTTGGGCACCCCATTTAACTTAGAAACTTCTTTCATATAAATTTATGCAATATTTATTTATTTTTGTGTTGTCTTCACTAGAATAGAATGTGTTGCCTTAGTCAATTTATCCACCACCACCATGATGGAATCATGTTGCTTCATTGTTCTGGGCAAATTTGTAATAAAATCAATTGTGACAACTTCCCACTTCCATTTTGGAATGGGCAATAGTTGTAGAAAACCTATTGGATGTCCATGCTCTGTCCACTTTTTTCCATTCTAGACATCTAGCTATGTAATTAGCCACTTCTTTCTTCATTCCCGACCAAAAGTATAGACTTCTCACAACTACAATTTTTTTCTGATAACCTAGGTGTCTAGCATATGGAATGTTATGCATTTCCTTTAACAATATATTTTTTAGCTCATTGAAATTTGACACATATACTTCTCCTTTTTACATGAGAATTCCATCTTCTTTTAGCTCATAAGAATTAATTTCTGCTGAAAATTACCTTTCTATAATGTTTATTTTATTTCCATGTATTGTTGATCTGAATTTGCTTCTGCAATAATTTGATCTTTCAGATCAGTGTTGTACATGCTAATGGTTGTGATATGCTTCTCATGTTCTCTCCTATTGAGTGCATCAACAACTTTATTTTCCTTTCCTTTTAGATGCTTAATTTCAAGGTATTCACTAAGGAATTCAAGCAATCGAGTTTGTCTAGCATTTAGTGTTGGTTGTTCAAACAAATGTTTCAGACCATAGTGGTTTGTTCTTAGCCCAAATTTCCTCCCCATGAGGTAATGTCTCCGCATTTTTAATGCATGTACAATTGTTGCTAACTCTAGATATTGGGTAGCATAATTATTCTCATGTTATTTTAATTTTCTAGACTCATAGCATACCACATGATCCTTTTGACTAAGAAATCCACCGATGCATGCATCAATGCACACAACAAAATATTCATCCGAATCTTCAATATTCAATATTGGTGCACTTTTCAATATGTCTTTCAGTTGATGAAAGATTTCTTCACACTTGGAGGTCCATTCGAACTTCGCTCCCTTCTTTTGCAAAGAAGTGATTGGACTTGCAATATTTGAGAATCATTTTATGAATATTCAATAATAACAAGCAAGACCCATAAATTATCTGAACTCTGCCACATTTCTTGGTGTTGGCCATCCTTTAATGGCCTATATTTTCTCAGGTTCAACTATTATCCCTTTTGTTGAAATGATATGCCCCAAGTAGTGAATCATCTTTTGATAAAATATGCACTTACTTATATTAGCATATAATTTATTCTCTCTTAGAACTTGCAACACCATTCTTAAATGTTTCTCGTGTTGCACTTCTAACTTAGAGTAAATGAGTACATAATATAGGAACACAGTCACAAACTTGTCCAGGTACTCCCTAAACACAACATTCATCAGACACATAAAAACAGTCGAGGAATTTGATAGTCCAAATGGCACTATCGTGAATTCATAATGTCCATATCTTGTCCTGAATGTTGTCTTGTTGGTGTCTTCTTACTTTATCCTTACTTGATGATATCTTGATCTCAGGTCAATCTTGGAAAAGATTCTTGCACCTTTCAGTTGATCAAACAAATCAATAATCCTTGGAAAAAGATATTTGTTCTTTATGGTGACCTTATTCAGTTGTCTGAAATCAATACACAACCTTAAGGTTCCATATTTCTTGTTTACAAATAGAATTGGGGATCCCCAAGGTGATACACTTGGGCATGTATACCCTTCTTTAACAATTCTTCAAGTTCCATCTGCAACTCTTTCAATTCTGGCGTGCCCATTATGTATGGTGTTTTGGACACTGGAGGAGCTCTAGGCACCAAATCAATAGAGAAATCAATGTCTCTCTTTGATGGAAATCCTAGGATCTCCCTAAAAACATCTTCAAAATCCCTTAAGACCGAATGGTCTTCAATACTTTCCACTTTATCTTTGGCTACCTCTTCCATATGGGATGCAAAAATTTGACATTCCTTCCTGAAACTCTTTTTCAATTTCATAGTTGAAATCTCTCTAACAACTACAGCTCTTGGAATTCCTTGAGCCTTACCTTGTTTCCCTTCTTCATCAAGACATGTGATTGTCTTGTTGTAACACTCTACGACAACATGGTTTTTTTCCAACCAATCCATGTCAATTAGATAGTCATATGAACCCAATGGCATGACGTTTACATCTACCTTTGTGTTGAGTCCTTTCATGTCTATCGAACAATATTTAACTAGCTCATTGATCTTTCTCTTAGCTCTTATGGCTAGTTGAACTAACCAAGATCTCTTATGCTTACTCCTTTGCAAGTGAAATATTTCAACAATATTAGAGTTTATGTAACTATGGCTAGCTCTAGAATCAATTAAAATTTCTATGGGTTCATTATTGATCTTACCTTCCACTTCAATAATGGGAGATTGATAGTCTACTTGGTTGTTTTCCAAGGATGCATAAATCCTTGGAATGTTTCCTCCTATGTCTTCTATTGTTTTAGCCTCCTAAATGCTGTGGGAAGTCCTCAGTCTTTCTCCTTTGTGAGGGAAGTCCCTATATAGGTGATTTCCCTCACACCCCCAACATTGTACAAGATGTTGCCTTGGCATTTTACCAAATGAATATGCAATCTTATGTTCATTTTGGGTTGATTGACCTTGCTTATTTTCTTGGGTATTGTTCTTGAAAAAGGGTGGCTTAAAACCTTTCTGCCTTTGATCATTTTTACCCTTCATCTTTTCATTCCAATTTTTTTGGAAAACAAGCCTTCCTCTGCTTTTCTCATAAATATGCCTTGCTCTCCTTATGGTTTCCTCCAAGGTGTTGGAGTTATCATATTGAATCTTGTCACTATAGAATGAGGGTAACCCGCTTAGAAACCTTTGGATTTTGACATTATTTTCTTTTATGAATTCAACATACTACAGCAATTCAAAGAACCTCTTCTCATATTCCTCCATTGTCATTCTTCCCAACTTGAGTTTGAATAAATCTTTCAAATTCCTTTCATAGTAATGCTCGGGAAAATATTTCTCTTGGAAATATCCTTTGAACTGCCTCCATGAGATCCTCTTCTCATCAAGGTGCTTGGCTTGCTTAAGTTGATCCCACCACATGGTTTTCTTTCCTTGCAAGTGGTAGGTGGCAATTCTAGCTTCTACCCTTGAAGGGTAATCATGTAGTTGGAAATATTTGTTCATTTATAACAGCCAGACCTCGATCTCTTATTCTTTCCTATGCTCACCATTGAATGTTGGTGGCTTTATATTCTTGATTTCACCTTGCAATATGTCTGCCTCAAGCTTTCTCCTTTGCCTCCGAACATGAAACACACTTGGGATGCTCCTTATCCCTAAACTTTCATGAGTTCTTATGGTGGATTGCCTTGAATAATGATGGTCCCTTCTCATGCTTCTTGACTTCATGTCATTTCCATGATCATCCCTTTTGCCTTGGGTCTAAATGTTTTCACTTGTCTAGCACTGGTTGTTTTACTGGTGCCAGAGTATTTGTTGACTTTCTTATGCAACATATTTAATCTCTAAAGTATCTCCTCCTAATCCTTATGTTAATGGGTCTGAATGGCCTGTTAAGAAGATGAGGGAGAACGCCCGATGGAAGGTACCAATCATACCTACTCTTGTTTGGTGTAGTGTTTCCTACGAGTTTATGGGCCTTGCTTCCACTCAGAATTAAAAGAAGAAAAGGGGAAAACAATGAACTTTCCCCCAAAATTTCTAAATAATCCTAAGACTAAACTAACTAAAAGGAAATTAATCTAATCCTAACCTATCCCGAGAGAAAAACTAGAAAAGTAAGTACAACGAGAGACAATATCATTAGAATCAGAAAAAATGCATGTATGCTAATGATATGTGATAGCAAAAATGATGTAATTACATAAAAAAAAAATAGTTGTACAATGCATCTATACCATTATTTATGTACCCACAAGGAAACATGTGACAACATACGTAAACAAAACATAGTGCATAAATAGTTCAAACAATAGAATCCTATCTACAAATCTAGAAGATAAAAATATAAAGAATAGTCTCCAATACATCCATCAACATCACATATTTCTGAAATGCCTCTTGCTCTTTATTAATCAGAAGTAAAAGTACCATATTTTGTTACAAAGGGAAAAATTCTAGGTTCTATCCTATCTGTTCTCTTTTATTAGACAAAATAAATATCATTCAGTTCTCATGACCATTCATTTTGTTTTCCCTAATTTTGTCTTTTTTACATTTCAAATTTCTCTCGCATTTAAAAAATGTATATGTGGGAGTTACAAATGGGAGCTTAAGAGACTCTTGGGTGGTTACATTCACCCTATAGAAGTTTACAAATGATATTCGTTTAAAAACAATCATTGACTATGTCTATTGGCATTATCTTCTATTCCTCGGACGTTTCTAGGTGTTTTTGGCTTTGGCCCACTGAGTGAAATCATTCTAGATTATTCTCCTCTGTCTCAGATTTCCATCGAGTTATTTCTAGCTCCATTTCATTTCCCGTAGCTTGATAAATAGTTGTTTGAAGTCTGCATAGTGGGTTCTTCATCTGAATTTGGGTCCCTTTTGTGTTTTGCATTTTCAGACCTTTTCTGCTTAGCATCATCCAACACTTGTTATCCCAACCTATTCTTCTCTCCTTTAGATTTCTATTGAGCCCTCTTTTTTAGAAAAATAGGATCACAGAGAAATAAAATAAAACAAATGTAGAAATAAGACACAGAAGATACACAATACAATGGAGACACATATATACGTGGTTCACCCAATGTGGGCTATGTCCGCCAAAGAAATTGTCAGGTCCTTTCTTTTTATTATCCAACAAAATGAATGGATACAACCTACAACACACCCATTGTAACTTCCTCTTCTTTCTCTCACGGTCTCCTCTCTCATAATACAATATTCACAATAATACACAACTGTAATACAATTCCCTCATAAAAGAGGGTTGCCTTCTAGGACAAAAAACCCTAACATAACTTCTATCGTCAGATCTGCGACCTTATAATGAATTGTGTATCATGCAGTTTGTTTGACCTACATATGAATTAGGAAGATAATCATGCTCCACAACCAACACTCATGGGCTTGATTTTGTTACTCGTAGCTCCAGATACAATTGTTTGAAGTTGGTATGGCCAATTTTCCCTCCAAATCCATGGGTGTCTATTTTCTGCATTTCTTGATGTCTTTTGTYAGGTGTTCGGCCTGGAGACMTGTACCAATGTGTTCCTCTATCCTATACCTTTCCAATGAGGTATCACGGGCCTCATTCCAACACTTGTAGAAAAGTCATGGTCGTTTAAAAATTATCACTCARTAGTCATTGATTAATCCCATGGGTTAATCTGGACCATTGATTTTTGGACCTACAAAAAGAGGAATCCCACCTTCATAAGAGATCAACATTTAGTGATGAAATGGTCTTTCCCCTATGGATAGTTGGAATAGAGCCTAAGCAACATGGGACCAACGACTTGTAGCACGATTGTTTCCAATTTCCCACTTTTTTGAAATTAGGAAAATAATTTAAACATGAAATATAATACAATGAAAAAAATCGAAAAATTATTTACAAAAGTTAAAAACAAAATCTACCCCTAATCCTATGTTACTAAAGAAAATTAAAAATAACTAAAATAACTACCCCGTTAATGTAAAAAGTAAAAATTACAAAAAGTATCCTACCCCTCGCTATATTTTAACCTGTGACCTCTAAGGAAGAAACACATGTTTTTAACCATTAGACCAATTCATGTTTCTTTTTCATTTTATTTGTGAGAAACTATTTAACCCATGAAAATTAAAAATGAAATTAAATAAACAAATAAAAAATTAAAATATAATAAATAATAAAATAATCAAAATTAATAAAAAAGAAAAAAGAAAAATATCAAATACAACAAATAAAATGAAATAAATAAACAATAAAAAAAATAAGAAAAAAAAGACGAAAAACAAAATATAATGCAAAATATGTCGTGAGTTTTTTTTGTGAGCTCCCACTCACACCTCACTCCATACTATTTACCCGATCACGATATGATATCACCGATCATTCAAGCCTATACTCCTAACAACACTCCCTAACGATCATCATTTCGTCGACGACGGGCATGCCTAACATATTATATAATAATGCACGATCTTTTTTAAAAATAACATTATTTAATATTTAAAAGGGGTGTACGCTTTTCAAGGAGAGAATTAAAATAATGTTTATTCATTTATCAAATGTGTGATCGTCCGGGCATTTAGTCATTGAGATTTTGTTTTTGGCTTGGTAAATGAGCGTGGTTAACTTAGGTGAAATCATCGATCATATACCCTCCCTTTGCACATTTATTTAATTAATATTATAATGATATATGGTCATCATTGTTTTATGTGTATTTTAGGGATAGGATTTCAAATACAAATTAAATAATTTCCAGACGTCCCTATAATATAGGAAATCCCTATATTATAGGGAGACCTAGAAAGTAGGACCTGGGAATACGTTTAGGTGGGAAAGGGGAAAATAATAAGGTAAACTATATAGAAATTAGGTTTTTGTAAAAAGTAAGAAAAAAAAGTGAGAAGTGAAAATAAAAACTTAAAACTTAAAATAAAATTTTCAGCATATAATAGTTTCATAGAGGGTAGCAGAGAACAATTTCATTGCTAAATATTCAACTTCATCATTGATAGGATGAAGCTGAAAGAAGGCCCATAAATTGCTCATATGGTCCTCGACGCTGACTACATCATTATTAATGAAATCAGGTAACCACTTCACATATCTAGGGGGCATTTGCCTAGGGTATCCTGGAATATTTGTCATGTCTAACAGTTTAAAAAATTTGGATGACCATTGTTTTTTATTATGAGCCTGGTTTAGGTTAAGCGTATGAGTCTGAGCGTTAAACATTGTATTTAAGGGAAGATTTCCTCCAAATAATGATTTTACTATAGGAGAGTCTCGGGGAAGATTTCTTCTGTAAGTCTTGGGAGGATTGGTATACCTTCCTAAACTCAGTGGAGTCGTCGTATAATCTTATTGAAATGATCAAAGGGATGATGGGATCACCCTCAGTGGAGTCGCCAGGTAAGCTTTTGGAAGAAAAGAATTTGAGGGAAAGGCTTACCGAAAAGGTGTCATTGAGGAATAATGACTCAGTGTTCCCCGGAAACGGTGCCAAAATGTTATTGCACAATCTGTAATTTCCCAAACCCCAAGGAAAATGAATGCAAGATTGGCGTAATAGTTGGTTACCTATCACTGTCACCTTAATAGGAAACCCCTTTATGTTTAGGAGTATATTGAAGTTACCCTAGGGGAGATGTCCCCAGTGACCTGAAGGGATAATAAGACTAAGGCAAGGATGCAGGAAATCCCCCTCTCACAGGCCACTCAAGTCAAAAAGGTTCTTAAGGTCTTCGAGGGATGAAGAAGCAGTAAAATGGAGTGTACTTTCCCAGAGCAAAACAACAAAGAAAATATAACATCTTTCAAGTACACAAAATATGATGTTAATGTTTATTTAAGACTATGAACCTTCAAACATGAGCTAGATGATATAAATTTGAAACAATGTGACAGTTTACTACAACAATGAGTATATGTGTAATAGCCACAAGAATTATGCCTTGAAAATGCTTGAAAAGGACAAAAAGAAGTAGCTTTAACTATGCAAAATGATAATAAATTGTCACAAGAAAATTTGGCAATGTCTAGCTAGTATTTAATGTAAATTTTGCAGAGAATTTGCTGTAATTAGATGGTTGTAGAAATATTTTGTAACATCAACAAATTCTAGTGCTCAAAATTGCAAGGAAACAACATGTAAACTTATCATTTATCTAGTAGATTGAATGGAAATTGTCACAAGCAATTTATGGGTGAGCTATGTGCAAGTTATGTAGGTGAATGCAACAAATTAGTATGAATTAGTATGGTTGTAGCAATGATTTGCAACAACAAAAAGTTAGCTAAGGAATTAGTCCAGTTTGGGGTTAGTAAGAGTTATCTCAAGCTTCAAGGAGAAATATTTGAGTGTTTGTTTGATCAATCATTCACTATAGTGAGTAGACTAGTGCCTTCTAGGGTTTATGGAGTCAACATTAGAAACGAAAAAACTTGGAGAAAAGTAGCAATGATAATACTTTCTCAAAGAAGAAGGGATGGCTGGAGCAGGTGTTGGTATCCCAAGGCCTCAAGCATCCAAATCCTAAAGACAAATTTTCTAGAGAGTAAGGGATCTTAGGCCCTAGCGAATATTCCTTCCTTAGACTATTAAAACAATGTATGCAATATGAAATTCGAGTGAAACTACTAGAGTGCTAGCACTTTAGGGATCTAGTAGACACTTCTAAACAAAGCGTACTTGAGAAATTTAGACAAGTAGAAAACTATAGAGAGAAAGAAGTAACTTATGTTTCTCTCCTAGGGTTTAAGCAAACAATTTCATAATCTTTAGCATGAAACAAGTAAAATTTAGCACAAGCATTCATTAACATAAAAAAATTGCAGTTTTTCTACTTACTTCACCAAGAATAATCAAGCCAAACCCTAGTTGAAGATCTTCCACCACGAAAAAAGCCAAGATACACCAAAATATGCCTCTCCAAGAAGTTGCGCACTAGTTATTTCAGCCAATAGCCCTTAAAGAGGGTGCAAATTTCAGTCCACACTAAGTATGTGATGAGTGATGATGAAAAAATGAGAGTACTTTCTCTCTATTTATACAAAACTAATGACCTTTAATTAATTTTAGGTCAAATAAAGGCCAACCTGACTAATTTACATCAAAATTCAATTTTTACATAAATAAAGTAATTAACCCCTGAAATTGTCTCCAAGGGTGGCATCATTCACTTATAGGGTGACGTTGAGCCCCTAAAGTGGAACGTTGGGATCTAGATGCAAAATGTTTATCCTCCAAAGTCACTGGATGATGCCCATAGGTGCCAACCAACTCACAAATTCCATCAATATGAAAACCCTAGCTCTGGATAACATCCAGGGTCATAATGGTGACGTCATGGGCTCTCAAAGGTCAACATCCAGGTGGAAGAGAAAGACCCCCTTGGGTCTAGGTCTGCCAGAGTGTCTCCAAGGGAAACATCCTTTATTCTTCCTGGTGCAAGTCTCTAATGTCTTCTTTCCCTTGGTTGGGGTTACAACATCGATATGTGGGATTTCATCCCCATGGAGGTCTGAGCTAATTATTCCCCCATGTGTACATGTCCACGGGGAAAATTCCTACAACAACAACAAGTACACCCTCTAGGGGTTCATAAGTCACATGGATCATAACATGAAAATCACATCCAATATTTAAATTACCCAAACATGTGCATCAAAACCCCCTTTACCTAGACAAATTCTCAAAGACCTTATGAAATTTAACAAGTTAGGTTTGGATAAGGTCTCAAGGTATCCTATTGGGCCAATCCTCCTTAAGTCTAGGGTGTTTCCTAGGTGAGAACCAATCTAGGTCATGTAGGTGTGTGAGGTAGGGTGGGGTAAGTGTTTGGGCATGGGGTGCAGTGATAACCTGGAAATGTAGATCTTACCTGTGGGTGTCTTTGTAGAGGGCAAGCTACACCTTGTCATATATGCCATTTTTTCCTAGCCCATTCAATGCCTTTTATTCTTAACTTCATTTATTTTGATCATTTTATTTTATGCTTCAAGGGAAGATTTGAGGGACACTGTCCTGGCTTGGTGACCATAGGTGACAGTGTTATCCACAAGCATTTCACATAGATGTGAAGGTTGGATCGTGATGAAACCCCCTTTCTCTTGGCTATGCCACCAAGAGCCACTACCCTGGTTTGGTGACAAGATAGATGGTAGTGTCATATTGCTGCATGCACATGGTCACAATAGGCTGGCTCATGATGAGACCTCCCATCCACCAACTAATACCTTGAGTGTTTATTTATATTATGGGTTCCCTTTTCTTACTGAGAATATTTTCACTGCTTTCTCGGGAATCCCTGGGTGAAGCATCTCAAAGGTTTCATTTTGGATTTTAACTCTTGCCATCTACTTTTACCCTCTGGACCTTTAGCCCCTTCTTCCCACAAGGTAAGGTACAACCCTTCCTAGTGTAGAAAATCCCAATGCCCAAACAAAGGTAGGGGGGAAATGAGAGGAATAAATATGGAAAGTGGTAAGTATGGAGGGAATCGACGATGACCTTTCATAGACCAACCAAGTGGCAACCCATCCTAAAGGGATATCAACTTACTAGGGCATCATGTCACCCTTCCTGGTATGAAAAAGTTAAAGAGCATAATTTCCAAGCAAATGTTATGAAATGAAGGAGAATTCAATGCAGCATATGCAAGTGCTTCAATAATTAGAGTGACACATACCATGATACCCAGACTCATTACCTCAAGGAGTAATAATTAGAGGACATATACCATGATACCTAGGATAATTACCTCATGGAGAAAGATTTACTGCTACTTCAAGACCAGGTTAGTGGGATGGATATTGTTGTCATTGATAAATGGGTTGCACCGAAGAAAAGATATTCCCGGCCATGCTCAAGTCATCCGCTCTACACCCATATCTAGACCCGTGGGCCTTTGAGAGATGATTCCTTGGTTATCCCGTGATAGGGATAACATCCGGTTCTAACTCGAGACATGTCACCAGAGCACAGAACCAACATATCTCGCTGGACCTCGCGTCTTCCTAGATCTCAAAAAAAATGAATTAGTAATCCTTAGGGTGGTGATATCAGCCCTCGCTCATATATGATATAAGAAAATAAAGAGCATCATAAGCATGCATATATACATAATGGAGAAAAACAATATGAAAGTGAAACTACAACTATACTAGCAAGAGATTCAGATGGTATATACAATGGATGAAAATGCCTACCTAATCTAACTTACGTGTACTTACCTGTGAAGTCAAGTATTTTCCCCATGATGGGTTTTAAGGAGGCTTCCACTAACTGGTAATGGACGTTTTCTTCCTTCCAACGTGGATAAATAGTAGGCATCATTCACTGACTTCATTATGATTCTGAAAGGTCCAAGCCAAAATTTCTCATTCCCTTTAACATTAGTAGGCTCTCCTTTACTTGTGTGCCATATCCAGACCATATCTCCCTCTTGATACTCTTTTTTTTCAAACTTGGTTGTTTCCTTTATAACCCTAGTATATTGTCTTGAGGGGGGACAATGGGATTCAACTGTAAGGACTTCTTGTTGGCTTGGTTTAATCAATATATGATCGTCCCCTTTCTTTAGTAATTTGACAATTCCAACTTCTTTGTCCTTATATTTATCTAAGATTTGTTGATACTCTTCTTTCTTTGGCCATTGCATCTCATTGAAATCTTCCTCTGAAGTGAAAGGCAAATCCTCTGAAGAAAATAAAGGAAGGTTTTCCTTAATTGGCTCATGTGTTTCACTGATTTTATTATCATTTTTTATTTCTTGCACATGGTCCTTGGTCATTGGTATATTTGGAAGGTGTTCTATCATCCCATTTTCCATAGGCACATTGATATAAGTTAGATACATTTATAATGTACCTCCCAAAATTGCAGAAAACTTCCTAGAAAAAAGAATCCCCCACACATCAGGGATGTCCACCACCACAATATCCATATGGATCGCTCTCTCAGGATATTTACCAAGGTGTACTTCAACATTTTCAACTACCCCATGAGTGGGTATGGCCCTGGACTCAAAACCGTAGACATTCCTATAAGGTCATGTAGCCTTTAGGCCTAGTTTCTCCATGACCTTCAGAGACATCATGTTAGCACCTACTCTTGAGTCAAGCATACAATTTTTAATCCATTTGTTATTTACTAGTAATGTCATGAATAAAGGTGGGTGTCGATCATACTGAACCCTAAAACGGTATGCTTGTAACATAATAGGAGGGTCCATGGGATCATCTGATACATTGAAATTTTTTTTGAACCTTTCTTTCATGGATGGAATGTTGATGGCTTCCCTCAATGGAATGGTCAAATGCATTTTGGACAATGCACCTTCCAAGTCAAATTTTAAGTCAATCGTGTCAGCCTTGGGAGACGTTTTAGGAAGAAGCATGTTCATAGGTGGAGGTTTTGGCTATGAATTTGTAGGTCTAGTAGAGAGAGGTTGGTTCATCCATTTTTGTCTAGTATACACTTGGAATTATTGTTTTCCAAATTTTCTCTTGATTTTTGATCAAGGTTATTGATCACCTTCATCCTAGCCTTCCTGGTTGCTTCCTTTATGCCTTCTTGATGCTCTTCAAGTGTAATATTAAGGAAAAATTGTGGCCCCTCAATGACATGATCAATAATATTCACTTGGTCATGTTCACCATTTTTTAGGGGGGCATTCACGTTCCCAATGTGACTCTCTGCATTGTAAACACCACAGGTTCTCCTCTACTACTTTTTTGGGGGATAAAGTATTAGGGAATTCTTGATCATTCTTCGGATTCAAACCTCGATTTCCCCTTTGGAATTTCCCCTTATAAGGAGTTCTATGATCTTTTTGTTGGGCTCTTTCTAGGTTGACAATCCTATTCATCATTAATTCTTGGGTTTTTACCATGCCATCTATATTCAATTGTAGCTTTGCCAAGCTAGCGCCAATATCTAAAATAGATTCAACATTGTGGACTACCTTGGGTTTAGCATCCATTTTGATTATTGGTGTGGAGAAAGGTTCTACTCTAGATGATGATAGGTTATCTTCAATTTTAGTAGCCATCTCATGGGATTCTTGGATTGTCCTAGGAGATTTGTTTGTAAGGAGGAAGCCTATTTGTCCTGTAAAGGCTTTGGTATAAAGAAAGAGAAGGAAATTGCTTGAAGGGTGATGGCTTTCTGGAATGTGTTGTATCATCCTTTCAAACTTATCATGAAATTCCCTAACAGTCTCATTCTCAGCCTTTGTGATGTTATTTATCCTTATTAGCATCAAGTTAGGGTATTCCTTGACACTCCATATTTTGAGGAACACTTCCTCTAATTTATCCATAGATGTAATACTAGCATCGGGAAACATTATACCATATTCTAGCACCATCATAGAGGGTAGAAAAGAACAATTTCATTGCTAAATATTCAGCATCATCATTGATAGGATGAAGATGAAAGAAGGTCTATAAATTGCTCATATGGTCCTTGACGTTGACTACATCATTACCAGTGAACTTAGGAAACCACTTCTCATATCTATGGGGAATTTTCCTAGGGTATCCTGGAATATTTTTCATGTATAACGGTTTAAAAAGTTTGGATGACCATTGTTTTTTGTTATTGGCTTGGTTTGGATTAAGGGTCTGATTTTGAGTGTCAGACATTGTATTTAAGGGAAGATTGCCTCCAAATAATGATTTTACTATAGGTGAGTCTCGGGGAGGCTTTCTTATGTAAGAATTGGGAGGATTAATATACCTCCCTGAACTCAATGGAGTCTCCAGATAATCTTCTTGAAATTATCAAAGGGATGAAGGGATCACCCTCAGTGGATTCGCCAGGTAAGCTTTGTGAAGAAAAGGCTTTGAGGGAAAGGCTTATCGAAAAAGTGTTATTGAGGAATATTGACTCAGTGTTCCCCGACAATGGCGCCAAAATGTTATCGCACAATCTGTACTTTCCCAAATCCCAAGGAAAGTGAATGAAATATTGGCGTAATAGGGGGTGACCTATCACTACCACATTAATAGGAAACCCCTTTATGCTTAGGAGTATATAGAAGTTACCTCAGGGGAGACGTCCTCAGTGACCTAAAGGGATGATGAGACTAAGGCAAGGATGCAAGAAATCCCCCTCTCACTGGCCACTCAAGTCAAAAAGTTTCTTAAGGTCTTCAAGGGATGAAGAAACGGTAAAATGGAGTGTACCTTCCTAGAACAAGACAACAAAGAAAATATGGCAGATTTCAAGTTCAAAAAATATGATGTTAGTGCTTCTTTAAGACTATGAACCTTCAAAAATGAGCTAACTGATATAAATTTGGAGCAATGTGACAATTTACAACAACAATGAGTATATTTGTAACAACCACAAAAATTGTGCCTTGAAAATGCTTGAAAAGGACAAAAAGAAGTAGCTTTAACTATGCAAAATGATAATAAATTGTCACAAACAAATTTGGCAATGTCTAGCTAGCATTTAATGTCACTTTTGCAGAGAATTTGTTGCAGTTAGATGGCTGTAGCAATATTTTGTAACAACAACAAATTCTAGTGATCAAAACTGCAAGGAAACACCATGTAAACTTAGCATTTATCTAGTAGATTGAATGGAAATTGTCACAAGCAATTTATGGGTGAGATAGGTGCAATTTATGTAAGTGAATGCAGCAAATTAGTATGAATTAGTATGGTTGTAGAAATGATTTGCAACAACAGCAAGTTAGCTAAGGAATTATTCTAGTTTGGGGTTAGTAAGAGTTAGCTCAAGCTTCAAGGAGAAATATATGAGTGTTTGTTTGATCAATCATTCACTATAGTGAGTAGACTAGTGCCTTTTAGGGTTTATGGATTCAACATTAGCAATGCAAACACTTGGATAAAATTATCAATGATAATACTTTGTCAAAGGAGAAGGGATGGATGGAGGAGGTGTTGGTAGCCCAAGGCCTTAAGAATCCAAATCCTAAAGACAATTTTGCTAGAGAGTAAGGGATCTTAGGACCTAGCGAATCTTCCTTCCTTAGACTATTAAAACAATGTATGCAATAGGAAATTAGAGTGAAACTACTAGAGTGCTAGCACTTTAGGGATCTAGTAACCACTTCTAAACAAAGTGTACTTGTAGAAAACTATAGAGAGAAAGAAGTAACTTATGTTTCTCTCTCAGGGTTTACGCAAGCAATTTCATAATCTTTAGCATGAAACAAGTAAAATTTACCACAAGCATTCATTAACATAAACAAATTGCAGATTTTCTACTTACTTCACCAAGAATAATCAAGCCAAACCCTAGTTGAAGATATCCCACCATGAAAAATCCCAAGATACACCAAAATATGCCTCTCCAAGAAGTTGCGCACTAGTTCTTTCATCCAATAGCCTTAAAGAGGGTGCACATTTCAGTCCACACTAAGTGTTTGATGAGCGATGATGAAAAAATGAGAGTACATTCTCTCTATTTATACAAAACTAATGACCTTTAATTAATTTTAGGTCAAATAAAGGTTGACCTGGCCAATTTACATCAAAATCCAATTTTTACATAAATAAAGTAATCAACCCCTGAAATCATCTCCAAGGGTTATTTCATGCCCTTCTAGGGTGATGTTGAGCCCCTAAAGTGGAATGTTGGGATCCAGATGCAGAACGTTTGGTCTCCAAAGGCCCTGGATGATGCCCACATGTGCCCACCAACTCACTAACCTCAATATGAAAATCCTAGATCTAGATGATGTCCAGGGTCATAATGGTGATGTCGTGGGCTCTCAAAGGTCAACATCTAGGTGGAAGAGAAAGATCCCCATGGGTCTAGGTATTCCAGAATGTCTCGAAGGGAAACCTTATTATTTCTTTCTAGTGCAAGTCTCTGATGTCTTCTTGTCCCTGGCTAGGGTTACAACATTCATCTGTGGGCTTTTAGCCCCATGGAGGTACGAGATAATCATTCCTTGACATGTACCTGTCTACCGGGAAAAGTCTTGTAGCAAAAACAAGTATTCCCTCCAGGGGTTCATAAGTCACATGGATCATAACATGTAAATCAAATCCAATAATTAAATTACCGAAACATGTGCATCAAACCCCCCTTTACCCATACAAATTCTCAAAGACATTATGCAATTTAACAATTCAAGTTTGGAGAAGATCTCAGGGTGTCCTATTGGGAGAATCCTCCCTAAGTCTGGGTTGTTTCCTAGGTGAGACCCAATATAGGTCATGTAGGTGTGTGAGGGAGCATGGGGTAAGTGTTTGGGCATGGGGTGCAGTGATAATGGGGAAATGTAGATCTTACCTATGGGTGTCTTTGTAGAGGGAGAGTTGCACATTGTCATAGATGCCATTTTTTTCCTAGCCCATTCAATGCCTTTTATTCTTAGCTTCATTTATTTTGATCATTTTCTTTTATGCTTCAAGGGAATATTTGAGGCACATTGTCCTGGCTTGGTGACTAGAGGTGACAACGTTATCCACAAGCATTTCATGAAGATGAGAAGGTTGGCTCGTGATGAGACCCCCTTTCTCTTGGCTATTCCACCAAGAGCCACTACCCTGGTTTGGTGACCAAATTTATGGTAGTGTCATACTGCTACATTCCCATGGTCATAATAAGCTGACTCATGATGAGACCTCCCATCCACCAACTAATACCTTGAGTGTTTATTTATCTTATGGGTTCTATTTTCTTACTGAGAAGATTTTTACTGCTTTCTCGAGAATCCATGGGAGACACATCTCAAAGGTTTCATTTTGGATTAACTCTTGCCAGCTACTTTTACCCTCTGGGCCTTTAGCCCCTTATTTCCACAAGGAAAGGTACAACCCTTCCTAGTGTGGCAAATCCCAATGCCCGAACAAAGGTAGGGGGTAAATGAGAGGGATAAATATGGAAAGTGGTAAGTATGGAGGAAATGGATGATGACTTTTAATAGACCCACCTAGTGGCAACCCATCCTAAAGGGATACCAACTTACTAGGGCATCATGTCACCCTTTCAGGTATGAACAAGTTAAAGAGCATAATTTCCAAGAAAACGTTATGAAATGAAGGAGAATTCAATGCAGCATATTCAAGTGCTTCAATAATCAGAGTGACACATACCATGATACCTAGACTCATTACCTCATGGAGCAATACTTACTGCTACTTTAGGACTAGGCTAGTAGGATGGATACTGCTACTGCTAATAAATGGGTTGCACTAAAGAAAAGAGGGGCCCTCCGAGGCCATGCTCAAGTCATCCAGATCTCGACACTCCATGTATAGGACCTGTGGGACTCGAGACATGATCTCCTTAGTTATCCCTATGATAGGGGATAACACCCCCAACTCCCTCAATGTAGGAAAATATATAGCATTAGGCTCAAGCAATGGAGGATTAGGCAATATGATTGAAATTTTAGTATGGGGCTCATTTTCTTTCGCTTGTAAAAGAAAAAGTAAAGGTGGCTTGTTGCAGTAAAAACACCTTCATAATCATTTCATCATCATCTCTATAGCACTACACTTCTCTATGCAAGTTTCTCATAGTTACATGTTCCTACATGTCTCTTCTTACATTTGACTTAGTCTCAACATTTCCCATGCTGACATGAAGTCCTCTGATATCTTCCTCATGGATTTAGGATCCCTGAGCATCATCCATAACTCCAGTCCTCATATAAGAACCAAATTTTCTTTCTCGTACCTTTAATTTTTTAAGAAATGTGCATGTAATAATTACTATTAGAACATGCATAGCATAAACCATTGCATCCATTAGAATGTAGGTTATTTCTTCATCCATTTAATAAGGACACATTGCACCAATTAAAATTTTGATTCCTTAGATGCATTACTCTTTGAATAAAATTTCTAATGGTTGTACTCATTCCTCAATCTGAATTCTGAGCAAAAAGTTACAACATTACATGCTGATATTTCCACTCTTTTACTGCTACATAAATCTATTTATTAATTTCTAAGAAATTTTGTTATTCATTTCAAAATTATGGGTTGATATATGTATTATACTCCTCAACACCTTTCCAATGATTATTCATTTTCTCGAATCTGATCTTCGAGCTTAAATTTATGGTACCGAGAAGTTTAGACTGTTTTAACCAATTTATCTGTGTATGCTACATGTGTCTTCTTTCATTTCCAACACATTTTTACATACCCAGATCCCAAATATGGATCCATGGTTGCCTTTTATGGTTCATAATATTTTCATATACTACTCTTGTGCCTCAATTAAACTTCTAAGAATGGATTTATGCCCTTTTTGACGCTTGAATCCGTTAGGACCGAAACGACAACCTCACAAGGATGTAAATCCCCCCGCGTTTTTATAGAGGCGTTACTCCTCTTTATATTTTCTTGGGAATTCTAGGTATTCATAATGTGGGACTTGACAGAAGTCTGTCGTGGTAATTCAAAAGAAATATAAATATTGCAAGAAAATGAAAGAAAAATGTTTGGTTTTATTTTAAAAGGAAGTTGCTAAGAAAGGACCAGGAACCAAGCACATTCACACATTTAAAACAAATAAGCAAAAATTCCTCACACCCATAATAGTTTGACTAAAGATTTCTAATCACATAAAAATAAAAAGAAGATGGTCTGCATGCATAAGATAACTTTAACAGAGTGAACATGGGCAGCTCAAATAAAGATAATGATAGATCAACCTCAAATACTTTATATTTGAGGTTGAAAGTACAGTCAAGATTGTTCCCAAAATAACTCTCTTGAAATTTATATATATATATATATATATAGTTGGTTACATATTCTTTGAAATTTAAAATGTGTTTGTCTTAAAGACTGGGATTGGGGCTCCCGTGGACCATAAAGAAAATATACACAAGAATTTAAGTTTGTAGAAGGAAGATGGTGGGAGGTAAAATAACAAGAAGACCTGGTAAGAATAAAAGAGGAGTTATCAGTCTTTGGTTAAACCTTTCTAGTGAAAGAGGTGGAATAACTGGATGAATAACTGGATAAAGAAAAGAAGGATGTGATCAACATAAACTTACTATGATGGTCTCTCGTGTCTTCATTTGCTTGTTGGTGTCGTTTTATTGTCTTCATTAATGGTTACAGGAACCATCTCAACTGTTTCTTGCCCCTCGGTGGTTAACTTGTCGATAGATTTGTTAAAAAATTCTTCAATAAAACTTTTCATTGGTGCCACGTTGATTTCATGCCGGATTTTGATGTTGAACAACTCGCCCTCCAAGTCTCTTAGATCAAGGAAAATGCCATGTAATGCTTCTTCAATGTCCTAATTTTTTACAGAGTAATACACTAGCCAGTTGTCTATGGCGTCTTCATCATATTCAAGTATGCCATAAAACTTTTCAATTGAAAATATTTTAAAAATCTCAACTTGCTCGTCAAACTGTTGCTTCGTTAGGAATAACGAGTTGAGGATCAATTTGGGATCTTGGACTTCGTTAGTGCTTCCAGCTAGGTCCACATCCATGAGTCTTTTGAATAGTTCTTCCCTCCTTGATATGGCTTGGCTGCACACTTGAACAATGTTATACAACTTTTTATCTTTTCTTTCCACCACTCGTTCATTTGTTTGATCTGACTTGGAGAGGTAAGATCCTCCTCTCTTATCCTTAGTTCTGTCATATTGGAAACTTTAATACCAAAGGGTACCACAACATCAAGGTAAAAACCTTCTTCATTCTTTAGGTCGGCTTGTAAATATTCAAGGAAGGCATGTGCCCTCAAGCAAAAAGAAACCATGTTTTTCAAAATTTCCTAAGCCTCTGTAATCAATGCCATTATTTTCTTGATATTATTCTCCACATAGCTTCTGGATGATGTAAGTAATCTTGAGGATCCTTTTAATTTAGAAGTGGTCATGGTGGGTCCAACAATTGCCAAAGGGATGGCAAGAAGTGGAAGAGGTATTAAGGTCTCTTCCAATTCCTTGATCCTTTCCTTTAACTTTGTATTTTTCGCTTCGATGCCACCAATGGAGTCGTCCAATGCATCGTCAGTTGCTCTATGGATTCTATAATTTTGGGAAGGCTACATATCTCTTAGGTCAACCTCTGAACACGATTTTCCTTTCTTATTCTTTACATCACTTTTCTCAATAATCAATTTTTTGGATTCCTTGACAAAGAAAGTGCTCTAAAAAAAAAGACTCTTCTTCGTCGAAGGTATCATTCTCAATGATTTCCAAAGATAGATTCTGGTGGGATGTGTTCCCTGACTGGTCCAGTGGGGAAAACATTTTCTCGATTTCCACCTTGAGTTCCATATCTTCAAGGGAGAAGTTATTGATATCACTCTCTATGTGTTGGTCTTCTTCCTCTTGCACTACATTTTTACTCTTTTTTCTTAGAGGAAGCTTGTGCAAGCTTTCAATTTTTCTCGGCGGCATATTCTTGTCTCCTCCACCATCTGAACTAATATTGGTCACTTTTCTATATGGGTGGACCCCTGGAGCAAAGCTCTGAGATGTTGTATTCTTAGGAGTAATATTTGGGGACTAAGCACTCTTTTCACTGGGCCCCTTACCTTTCTTCTTGTAAAATTCATTGGTATTGAGTACCGTTTACAAGTCACCAACATTGTGAGTAGGAGCGCCCATGTCGTTATCTTCTTCTTCACTTAGAACAATATAGACAAATGAATTGCTAAATCCCACTGCTAGCATATGTTCCACAAAAATTATGCTAGGGTCAAACCCTTTTATCCTTTCAGCATATTTTTAGATTCAGATTGTTGAAGTGGTTGGGAAATTCATCAATTTTATTCATATTCCTGAGTATAAAATCCCCGATTTTCCAAGGCAAGGGTATGAATTTATTTTTTCGTTTCTCGTGAAAAAAGCGTAGCCAGAAATTATACTGCCTTGCGAATTTTGTAATAATTTTTTTATCAAACACATGGCATGGAAGGAAAGCAAGATTTTCTTTAGAACCGAAAATCCTAATAACATTATTGTTAGAAAAATAGGATCGCGGAGAAATAAAATAAAAAAAATGTGGAAATAAAACACAAAAGATACACAATACAATAGAGACACAGATATATGTGGTCCACCCAGTGTGGGCTACGTCCACTAGAGAAATTGTCAGGTCCTTCCTTTATTATTATCCAACAAATGAAGGGATACAACCTACAACACACCCGTTGTAACTTCCTCTTATTTCTCTCACAATCTCCTCACTCATAATACAATATTCGCAATGATACATAGCCGCAATACATTTCCCTCATAAAGGAGGGTTTCCTTCTAGGGAAAAAAAACCTAACATAACTTCTACCATCAAATCTTTGACCTTATAATGAACGGTCTAGATTTACTATGAAATTACAATATACATTTACAAGGAAATTTTTCCTTTGGGGTTTTCTCCCCTGAACCCCAGCCGAGGGCTCGCTTGCCCCCGAACCTCGCAGGAGGGGCAAGCCCCTCCTGCAATCCCCCGCATGGAAGAGTGTACATTTTTTCGGGGTGTAAAGTCTTCATCGGGTATAAACATGGCTGAAAACAAAGGCCTATGAATCGGGAATATAATTAGGCTCCACAATCAACAATCTCCCACTTGGAGACTGATCTCAACAACTCCATCGGTGTTGTATCTATTGGACTATGATCCTTCTTGGACCTGGAAAATTTCTCATCTTCACCTTCATGCTTAAAGACCAACTGAAACTGAGCAGGAACTCAGTTTCTCCCTGGTTACTCCCTTTGTTAACATGTCTGTAGGATTCTAGCTAGTGTGTATAAAATCCAACTTCAAATGTCCATCTTCCAAGATGGATCGTATGAAATGGTACCTAAGTTGTATATGCTTAGTCTTCAAATGGAAGGTTGAGTTCTTTGCAAGATGAATGGCACTCTCACTGTCACAATACAACCTTCTTTTCTCCTGCTTCTTTCCCAATTCCTCCATAAACCTCTATAACCAAATCATTTCTTTACTAGCCTTTATAGCAGTAACAGACTTTGCTTCTGTTGTTGAAAGTGCAACAACCTTTTGCAGTTTCGAAATCCAAATTACTGTTGTTCCACCTATAGTAAAAACATACTTTGTGGTGCTTGTCCTGCTATCTTTATCACCTGCCATATCTAAATCAACATATCCCTGTAGAATAGTGTCTGAACCTCCAAAACATAATGCGTGAGTAGCAGTACCAATAAAATACCTAAGAATCCACTTTACTTCCTCCTAATGTTCTTTACCTGGATTGTTCATATACCTGCTCACAACTCCCACTGCATGTGCAATATCTCGTCTTGTGCAAACCATCTCATACATCAAGCTGCAACTGATCATTTGTACATGACCTTGATTGAATCTAACGATACTCTGGCCTTATGCAAACCATCGCATACATCCCTGCAACTGATCTTTGTACATGACCTTCTCATTGAATATGACATCTCTACTCCTAAAGATTTTGTGATTTTCATAATCCCATAAGCGATAACCAAAATCATTAACACTCTATCTAATAAAGTTACACTTCTTGTATTTTGCCTCAAGATTTGTTCTATTTTCTTTATCAATATGGACAAATGCTTCACAACCGAAAGTCTTCAAAAAGGAATAGTTTACATTTTTACCTGTTCATGCCTCCTCTGGAATTTTGCGATCCAAATAGCTTGAAGGTCCTTTGTTTATTAAGTAAACATCAATATCTACAACATTTTCCCATAACTGTAAGGGAAAACCATCATGCAATCTCATACTCCTTGCACGCTCCATGATTGTCAAGTTCATCCTTTCTGACACACCATTTTCTTGTGGTGTTCATGGAACTGTCTTCTCTCTATGAATCCCATGGTATGAACAATAATCATCAAACTCCTTGCTGCAATATTCAACTCCATTGTATGATCTAACACACTTCAAACTTTTTCCTGTCTCATTCTCAACCAAATCTTTCCATTTCTTAAAAGTATAAAAAACATCATATTTTTTTCGAATGCAATAAACCCAAGTTTTTCTAGTTGCATCATCAATAAAAGTAACATAATAACTAGAGACACCAAAAGATGATACCTGAGTTGGTCCCCATACATCTGTATGCACAAGATCTAACCTCTCACTCTTCTTTTCTTTTCTGACTCTGAGAAATCTAACTCTCTTAAGTTTTCCATAAACACAATGCTCACAGAAATCCAAATCAATTTATTTAAGATATGGCAACAAATTTATTTTGTGAAGTTTCTTCATTCCCTTCTCACTCATGTGTCCAAGGCCTATGATGCCACAATGTTGTATCCACTCCTATAGAAGCTAAAGAGATAGAAGAGTCAGTATTACCAGTACATAAATACAATGTACCTACCTTCTTTCCTTTTGCTATCACCAATGATCCTTTGGTGACCTTCCACACTTTATCTGTAAATATGGACATGCAACCTTCACTTTCCAACTGCCCTGTTGAAATTAGATTTGTCCTTAGATCTGGAACATGTCTTACCTCTTTCAACAACCATTGGTTTCCATTCCTTTGCTTTATTTTTACCTTTCCCATTCCAACAATTTTTCATGGTGCATCATCACCCAAATGAGCCTGTCCAAAATCACCTTGAACATAATCTAGAAAATGT
>SNQJ01S0005765.1:67574-80651 GCA_010110895.2 Picea sitchensis
AGATGCCCTTTCTTTCCACAATTTCAGTACTCTATCTTTCCAAGTATGGATTTGGATATGCCCTTCCTATAATTCCCACGATTCCCTGAGCCCTTTCCTCTATCCTTTTTTCTTCCCATGTTATCCATGTTTAACGCATTACTTGATGTCTCACTTGTTCTTTTCCGTTGCATTTCCTCGCTAAGGATAACACCAACAACATCATCAAATTTTAGAGTGTTTGAACCAGAGACAGAGTTACTTACGGCCATGACCAAGCCATTCCAACTTTTTGGCAATGAGAAAAATATTAGAAGTGCCCTAACCTCATCATCAAAGTCCACTTTTACAGAACTTAGTTGATTAGTAACCGTATTACATTCATTTAAATGATCTGCAATAGACCAACCTTCTGACATCTTCATATTAAATAATCTCTTCATTAGAAATACCTTATTGGACATCGATGATTTTTCATACAGTTTATCCAATGAATCCATCAATTCCTTCATTGTCTTTTCTTTCAAAATATTGAAAGACACTGACGCTGTCAGGCTCAACCGTGTCGTTCTTGGTGCCTTTCTGTCAAGAACCTCCCATTCCTCATACTTCATGGCCATCGTCTTCTTTGTTATTCCACCCAATGGTAGGAATAGATCCTTTTGATATAAATAATCTTCCATCTGCATCTTCCATAACTGGTAGTTTTGGCCGTTAAATTTCTCGACCCTAAAATTTCCATATTCCTCCATTTCTCCCACTTGAAACAGGAACCCTCTTTTCCTATGAGTTACCTTTCACTATGATACAAGTTGTTATAAAAACAAGATCACAGATAAATAAAATAAAATAAATGCAGAAATAAAACAAAGATACACAATACAATAGAGACACAGATATAAGTGGTTCACCCAGTTTGGGCTACGTCCACCAGAGAAATTGCCAAGTCCTTCCTTTATTATTATCCAACAAATGAAGGGATACAACCTACAACACACCCGTTGTAGCTTCCTCTTCTTTCTCTCATAATATCCTCACTCGGAATACAATATTTGCAATGATACATAGCTGCAATACATTTCCCTCATAAAGGAGGGTTTCCTTCTAGGGAAAAAAAACCTAACATAAATTCTACCATCAGATTTGTGACCTTATAATGAACGGTCTAGATTTACTATTAAATTACAATATACATTTACAAGGAAATTTTTCCTTTGGGGTTTTCTCCCCTAAACCCCAGCCGAGGGCTCGCTTGCCCTAGGACCCCATAGGAGGGGCAAGCCCCTCTTGCAATCCCCCGCATGGAAGAGTGTACATTTTTCTGGGGTGTAAAGTCTTCATGGGGTATGAATACGACTGAAAACAAAGGCCTCTGAATTAGGAATATAATTAGGCTCAACAACCAACCATCTCCCACTTGGAGACTGATCTCAACAACTCCATCGATGTTTGGACTATGATATTTCTTGGACCTGGAAAATTTCTCATCTTCACCTTCATGCTTGAAGACCAACTGAAACTGAGCAAGAACTCAATTTCTCCCTGGTTACTCCCTTTGTTAACATGTTTGTTGGATTCTGGCTAGTGTGTATAAAATCCAACTTCAAATGTCCATCTTCCAAGATGGATCGTATGAAATGGTACCTAAGTTGTATATGATTAGTCTTCAAATGGAAGGTTGAGTTCTTTGCAAGATGAATGGCACTCTCACTATCACAATACAACCTGCTTTTCTCCTGCTTCTTTCCCAATTCCTCCATAAACCTCTGTAACCAAATCATTTCTTTACTAGCCTTTGTAGCAGTAACATACTCTGCTTCTGTTGTTAAAAGTGCAACAACCTTTTGCGGTTTCGAAATCCAACTAATTGTTGTTCCACCTATAGTAAAAACATACTTTGTGGTGCTCGTCCTGATCTTTATCACATGCCATATCTGAATCAACATATCCCTGTAGAATAGTGTTTGAACCTCCAAAACATAATGCATGAGTAGCAGTACCAATAAAATACTTAAGAATCCACTTTACTTCCTCCTAATGTTCTTTACCTGGATTGTTCATATACCTGCTTACAACTCCCACTGCATGTACAATATCTGGTCTTGTGCAAACCATCACATACATCAAGCTACAACTGATCATTTGTACATGACCCTGATTGAATCTAACGATACTCTGGTCTTATGCAAACCATCGCATACATCCCTGCAATTGATCTTTGTACATGACCTTCTCATTGAATATGACATCTCTACTCCTAAAGATTTCGTGATTTTCATAATCCCATAAGCAATAACCAAAATCATTAACATTGTATCCAATAAAGGTACACTTCTTGTATTTTCCCTCAAGCTTTGTTCTATTTTCTTTATCAATATGGACAAATGCTTCACAATCGAAAGTCTTCAAAAAGGAATAGTTTACCTTTTTACCTGTCCATGCCTCCTCTGGAATTCTACGATCCAAATAGCTTGAAGGTCCTTTGTTTATTAAGTAAACAACAATATCTACAACATTTTCCCATAACTGTAAAGGAAAACCATCATGCAATCTCATACTCCTTGCACACTCCATGATTGTCATGTTCATCTTTTCTGACACACCATTTTCTTGTGGTGTTCATGGAATTGTCTTCTCTCTACGAATCCCACGGTATGAACAATAATCATCAAACTCCTTGCTGCAATATTCACCTCCATTGTCTGATCTGACACACTTCAAACTTTTTCTTGTTTCATTCTCAACCAAATCTTTCCATTTCTTAAAAGTATATAAAACATCATATTTTTTTCGAATGCAATAAACCCAAGTTTTTCTAGTTGCATCATCAATAAAAGTAACATAATAACTAGAGACACCAAAATATGATACCTAATATGGTACCCATACATATGTATGCACAAGATCTAACCTCTCACTCTTCTTTTCTTTTCTGACTCTGAGAAATCTAACTCTCTTAAGTTTTCCATAAACATAATGCTCACAGAAATCCAAATCAATTTGTTTAAGATATGGCAAAAAATGTATTTTGTGAAGTATCTTCATTCCCTTCTCACTCATGTGTCCAAGCCTATCATGCCAAAATGTTGTATCCACTCCTATAGAAGCTAAAGATATATAAGAGTCATTATTACCAGTACATAAATACAATGTACCTACCTTCTCTCCTTTTGCTATCACCAATGATCCTTTGGTGACCTTCCACACCTTATCTGTAAATATGGACATACAACCTTCACTTTCCAACTGCCCTGTTGAAATTAGATTTTTCCTTAGATCTGGAACATGTCTTACCTCTTTCAACAACTATTGGTTTCCATTCCTTTGCTTTCTTTTTACCTTTCCCATTCCAACAATTTTTCATGGTGCATCATCACCCAAATGAGCCTGTCCAAAATCACCTTGAACATAATCTAGAAAATGTTTCCTATGGGGTGTGACATGAAATGAAGCCCCTGAATCTACTACCTAAGACTCAAAAATATTATCTACAGAAAGAATCAAATCATCTTGTAACACATCACATGTTACATTTGCTTCCTGGTTTTTCTCTTGTTGTTCATCTCTTTGTTTCTTTGGAGCTCTGTAGTCTTTCTTCAGATGCCCTTTCTTTCCACAATTCCAGCACTCTATCTTTCCAAGTATGGATTTGGATATGCCCTTCCTAGAATTCCCATGGTTCCCTGAGCCCTTTCCTCTATCCTTTTTTCTTCCCATGTTATCCATGTTTAACGCATTACTTGATGTCTCACTTGTTCTTTTCTGTTGCATTTCCTCGCTAAGGATAACACCAACAACATCATCAAATTTTAGAGTGTTTGAACCAGAGACATAGTTACTTATAGCCATGACCAAGCCATTCCAACTTTCTGGCAATAAGAAAAATATTAGAAGAGCCCTAACCTCATCATCAAAGTCCACTTTTACAGAACTTAGTTGATCAGTAACCGTATTACATTCGTTTAAATGATTTGCAACAGACCCACCTTCTGACATCTTCATATTAAATAATCTCTTCATTAGAAATACCTTATTGGACATCGATGGTTTTTCATACAGTTTATCCAATGAATCCATCAACTCCTTCATTGTCTTTTCTTTCGAAATATTGAAAGACATTGACGCTACCAGGCTCAATTGTATCGTTCTTAGTGCCTTTCTGTCAAGAACCTCCCATTCCTCGTACTTCATGGCCATCATCTTCTTTTTTATTCCACCCAATGGTAGGAATAGATCCTTTTGATATAAACAATCTTCCATATGCATTCTTCCATAACTGGTAGTTTTGGTCGTTAAATTTCTCAACCCTAAAATTTTCATATTCCTCCATTTCTCCCACTCAAACCAGGAACCCTCTTTTCCTGCGAGTTACCTTTCACTCTGATACAAGTTGTTATAAAACCAAGATTGCAGATAAATAAAATAAAATAAATGCATAAATAAAACAAAGAAGATACACAATACATTAGAGACACAGATATACGTGGTTCACCCAGTTTGGGCTACGTCCACCAGAGAAATTGCCACGTCGTTCCTTTATTATTATCCAACAAATGAAGGGATACAACCTACAACACACCTAATGTAACTTTCTCTTATTTTTCTCACAGTCTCCTCACTCATAATATAATATTCAAAATGATACATAGCCACAGTACATTTCCCTCATAAAGGAGGGTTGCCTTCTAGGGAAAAAAAACTCTAACATAACTTCTACCGTTATATCTATGACCTTATAATGAACGGTCCAGATTTACTATTAAATTACACTATACATTTACAAGGAAAATTTTCCTTTGGGGTCTTCGCCCCCAAACCCCCGTAAGGGGCCTTCTTGCCCCCAGACCCCACAGGAGGGGCAATCCCCCCCTGCACTCCCCCGCGTGGAGGAGTGTACATTTTTCCGGAGTGTAAAGTCTTCATGGGGTATAAACATGGCTAAAAACAAAGGGCTCTAAATCAAGAAGATAATCAGGCTCCACAACCAACAATTATGACTTTCAATTTGCTCCAACGTCCCCTTTCAATCCAAGAATTTACTTGCCTGGTTGAATATTCTAGGGGTGTAGTTTCCAAACAACAATCCTTTAAAAACTAAGACAAAATCATTGAAAAAATTCATATAAATGCAAAGAAACTTTGTGTCTCCACAACGCTTGGTACCAGAAGGTAACTGGGTCAAGTTCATAGTTCACCTTTTTGCAGATAGACAATTTAGGAAATTGACATCAATGTGCTATCACGAACACCAAATAAGATGCCATAAATACTTTCTTTTCCTTTTGTACTGTGACAATTGTGAAGAGATTTCAATGGAAATCAATTTTCCCCAATTGAAAATGGCTTGCTCTTTGAAAGTAAAATATAAGATATAAAGAATCATACAGGAAATGTTAGCAGTACTTTATTGGCCCATCAACTTGGTGAATAGCCAGGCGATTTTCTGAAAGGGGTTTTTGAACAATTTGACTTGCAACCTAGTAATATCTTCAGGGATGGTCGCAGGATTCTCCAAGAATTCAGGCAAGAGGTTCAGGTCGTTGTCATGATTTTTCAAGAAATCCCTGCAATCCTCTCCTTTGAAAGTAAGTGTTGGTTCAGGGAGTTTCAACATCTTACAGAACACTTGAGGTGAAAGAGAGATGGGAGAATGGTATTGAAGTTGAATAATCTGTTAACTTGATATATATTTATCAACACACCATGCAACGAGTTCCTTATATTCGAAAACCTCAAGGACACACCCTGCACAAGAAATTTCGGACGTCCAGATCACTTCCTCATGAGCAGAAGGGGATGAATAGTAAGAATATGCTCTAGACCACTGAAATTTCTGGTCCTCTCATCCAAAAATATTCAAAGTATCTTCATAGAACTATTGTCGAGCTTCTATGGCCATAAGTTGACGAGAGAGTTCCTTTAATCCAAATAGCATTTGCAATGGGCAATTGAGAGAGACAATCATAATATAATCTTTGCCAGATCATACTTTAATGCAGTTTTAATGAGAAAATATCCTCGATCCCTTCGTGTGTTAATGATGATCTTTACGAAACCTGCATGATGAGTTAGTACCATTAAACTATTCTTAAATTTGTATTGGGAAAATCACGAAGATGTCGGGGACTGACAAGAGAAAATTAGAATTTGGGAAATTATGTGAACCCTCCAAACCGCGAACCCGCAATTGCGAAAGATAGAAAATTGGCTAAGTGTAGTAATTTTTTCAATCATAATCAATATAGGAGAGATGCGATACATAGGAGCTTGGAGGTTCGATGGCCAAAATGTAGATCACAGATCTTTTGGGTGCAAAATGGATATCGCAGAACATGGGATATGAAAGATTGAACCCGTGAACCTGGGAACCTGCGACTGCAGAAATGGTTAAGTATACGATATATGATGGTCGTTCGGACTCATGATATGGGAATATGAATGGAAGCAAAGACTTGCGAGTCCGTGAACCCGCCAAAAATAAAAACGACTAAGTGTAGTAACTATAAAGGGAGAATAGAATGGAGAAACGAAAAGGGGAATTTGGGTAAGTATAGAAGAGGGAAAATAAATGGAAAAAAGAAGTTGGGGAGATAGAAAGGGGAGGGAAATTCGGAAGTGGGAAATGGTCTCAACAATCCTCTAGAAGTAATTTGGTGCAAAAATTTTACACTTACTGTATTGGTTGTAACTTTTTCATACGCGATTTGTTTTGCAAATAGTTTAGCTCATTGGATAGATATATTCGAGTTATTTTATTTGATCTAAAGATACATAGTGTACCTTGATAAACTTTTTTCTCATGGGTTTTTATTGGCTAAAAGCGATGCTTATGCCCTCAAAAATACCCCACAAGTTAATGACCTTCAAAAACCACAAAATTCCACATAAAATTCATTGTTTCATTGTGTTAACAACCCTTAAATTTGAGTTGTTGATCTCAAATTAGGTGTAATATGAGTTGTTGATTTGAACTCCTTTGGCGATCGACCAATCGACACTTTCCTTTCGACACGCACAACACTTTTCCCAAACTGCCAACTCGATCATTGGCCATCGACCCATTCCCTTGACAACTGATTCACAACACGGTACTAAACCGACCGACTCGTCCGTCGACCATCAACTATTTTTATTGGTGAATGAAATCCTCATCAATTCAAACGATGCTCGACCATTATCTCATCGATCGTCGACAATCTTCGTTAACTTTCGAAAACACTTCCCCAATTCGGCCGACCCGACCGCCAGTCGTCAACCACTTCTGTGATGAAGTGGAAATTACTAAAGTGGCATGACACATTATCCTGAGGTGTTAACTTAACTGACATGACACAACACATGGATTTTGACATGGCATGACATGTCATCACCCTCTTTTCTCCATCGACCATCAATCGATTCTCTAGGACGAACCGAACACCTCACCAAATCGGTCGATGTCTAACCATCAGCTCGTCAATCATCAACGAAAACATACACCTTGTTGATTCAACCAACGCTCAACCAATGGCCCATAGGCCATTGGAGTTTTTCATTGGCAACTGAAAACAATTCGTTGAATATGGTCGATTCCCAACCATCGACCCATTGAAAATTTTCCTTGGCCAACTTCAACACTTAAATTTTTTTCATCAAACTCTGATCGATCTAGGTCATCAATCTCCTATTGAAAAATGATCTCGGTCATTGATTTACCAAACCTCATCCAAATCCGTCGATGCCCAAACATTATACATCGGTCGTTAGATATTTCTTTTGGCCTAATGAAACTCTTCGTCACTTTAACCGACCCGACCATCGACCGTCGGCCATTTCTCTTGGAAATTTTCCAACACTTAGAAAATTTTGACAAAAACTCCAAGTGAATCTAGGTTGTCGATCTCTCACTCAACATGATCTTGACCATTAATTCTATTCAAAATTTCTAATAGTCAAAATGAATCCAGACCGTCAATTTGCTCCAACTTCCCAATCACCAAAATTAAATCTCGACCTTTGATTTACTCAACCTTTCAAATGGCTGCAACCTTATGAATTTTTTAAATTTATTAAAGTGAATCTCGATTGTTGATTCAATGAACTATGTAAAATATTACAACGACCATTAAAACATGAAATTCGACCATTCCAGGTCGAATTCAACTCTACAACTTTGCATCTTGGCTCCATTGAACCTCTTAAATAGTTCAGAGTCATTTAAACTCTGATTTTTCTCATGAATTTGGGGATTTCACTCAAATTTCTCTTTATTTTTCCCCAAATTTATCACAAACACATCTACAATAGTGAATTTTCCCAATTCCCAGTTGTCTTGGCCCACACAAGCATGTTGTTTGAACCCAAGGATATGATACCATAATGTAACGTCCCCCAGCCCAACCGAGGAACATTACGATGCAAAATATTCATAAAAATGAAATTTCTGCTAACTAATTAATTTCTTGTAGCTTTCATCTATGAATTGCAACCAGATTTAGCTATTGCCTATAACCATAAAATACATGCATCTACAACATGATAAATATACACGTGGATGCAGTAAATAGTTCATTATAGCAACATATAAATCATTCTCATTTACAAAGATCATGCACAACAATTTAAATCATAAATACAAGACAAAAAACAGATAAACACTTATCTTTTAGCAATAGTTGTGCAATCAACTGCTTGGGACGGATGTTCCAGCCAAATGCAACCAGCTGCTTAGGACAGACGTTCCACCCAAACATAGAATGATTGTTCCAAATCTCATTATCCAATCACCCTCGAGCTGAGGCTAGTAATCCACAAAATAGGGTGGTCTCTCATTTTCCACTCACAGCTCAGAAATCCCACAACCCACTGATATTCTCCTACATCTATCTTGATTTTCCACTGTCTCTCTTCCTATGGACCTGTCCAACCCAAGGAATATACCCCTTCATTGATCTCAGTCCCTCGAGCATCCAATTCATTTATTAGGGGCTCTTTGGCATAAGTAACCATGAATCTCTCAGTTGGGAGCTCAAGGGAACTTGCTTCCAGGAAACCTACCAACAACCAACAACAAACACTTGTTGTTACAGTGCAACTCACTCAGTTGTTCACTCTTCAGGAATGACAACCTAGTTCCTCAATATCGAGCTCCAATATGCTCCAAAAATGCTCTAGAATGATCTAGATTTCTCCCTCCATGGATGTACCAACTCCAAGTTCTCTTTCTTCCCCTGATCTCCATGTTGCTCATGCACAAAAACTCATTGTGTAAAATTGTTGTCCCAAACCATATGGATTTTCTCCCTTTGGATTTCCTTTCTTGACTCACACACTTCCCCAAGATGATTGTACTCATCCCCCATGTGCCCAATAAATATGGGATGTGACTTCTCACACCCACCCTCTTACATGTATTCAAAGATTTCCTTTGGGAACACCCAATAAGAAATTACAAGGTTCATATACAAATAGCAATTTTAGGAAAATGGGTTAAATTAATATGCATGGGTAATTCCCCCTTGGACCCCTCTTGTTCATTCTCCCCTCTCTTTTGGATTAATTCAACCCCCATATCTATCCATTTCCCCATAGCAACTGGCATCACATTTTATTATTAAAACATAGAAATACAATTTGCATGTTACTTCGCTTGGTTGTAGCCACATATTATATCTACTTTAAGCATTGATTAAACTAGGGATTATAGTGGGAACATTACAAAGTATCATAGCCTGATATAATCACATTAACATTATGAATCATCAATCACTAACTAGAATTGATGCAAGAAAACCTAATCTAGGCTAATCTATAGGAATTGTTGATAGTCCTGCGGGAACTGTAACAGTCCTACAAGAAAAGTAAAAAGGGTTAACACGGTTTATTAATTCCTTCTAAAACTAATTAAATTATCGACACATGATATAATGATATGGAAATATAATTATAACCCTAAATAAACAATCTCAATGAGTTGTTATAAATATGTAACAACATCTACAAAAAGTAGAGTTAAATTATAGTCATGAACAAAATTGTGTGTTGGCATGTGAAACAGAGTTATACTATAGTCATGAACATAATCATGTGTTGGTATGTTAACTACTTAAAACAACTAAAAGATGAAGCTAAAACACAACAACAACTAAAAGATGAATATGAAGCCTTCTTGAGTGGGCCCTTCCCAAGCAACACAAGGAACTTGGAAAAGACTTATGAGCTAAGAAATAAATCATTTTTATTGATTAATCACTACAAGTACATTAATGGAGAATAGCCCCAAGTCTTCAAGGTTTCTGAAAAAATGACAGGATACAATACTTCAATCCTCTATCAAAAACTTAACTTCTCAAGGATAGTCCTTGAGGTTTATTTACACTCCTAGGAAGCTCGGCCTTATCCTTAAATCAAGTAGGAATTGTGGGTATTTTATCCCCAACATTCCTTCATTCATAATCCTCGTCTTCATTGGTTTTCTTTTGGATCCCTAAAGTATGAGTTTGAATATATTGGCTCTTTAATATCTGACAACGAACTAGTGGTGGGTGTAGGAACAAGATCCCTTGTTTTTCTCCATATGTTAGGACCTCCATCCTTCTATGAGTGGATCGACTTGTTGAGGTTAGGCTACATATACAATTTTATCATGAAACTAGGAAAAAACGTAAGCATAACTCATCATATCTCAAACTCAAAATCATTCATTAAATAATTTGCAACACAACCACATTTTATGTTAAACATAGTAAAAAGGTGAGTTTTTAGGTACATAAGTAGTCAAAAAGTTTTCCATTGATGGTAATTTTGATAGGAATTATAGAGGCCCATCAATCCATAATGGCACCTCGTGCCCAAAATGGAAATTCATGCCCAATCCTTTCCAATGGTGCAAAAATCACCTCAATTGGAACTCATATGCAGAAGTTATGTCTCCCGCAAGTTGACCTACCTTATTGACCACAATCGTACGAGTGGATGCCACGTCAGACCCATTTACTCACACATGTGGGGCTAGCCACATGTGTAATTTCAATAAGATTCTATAAGGTCCAAAACCTTATCATTAATTGAGGGTAGAGGATGAATAACTACATGACTATCAGACTATGTTAAATATAGGGTCGCTAAGAGGAGAAAGGGTTCCATTCTTTTGTATTGTACTTGTTCCATAGTTAAGTAGAGCATCCAAGGAGTGGGAATTTGAGAGAATAACAGAGGTAGGAATAAGATTTTTTAGTATCCATTCAGGTCATGGATTCATAGGAAACTTCATAGTGAATGCCCCTTTCTTTGTATTTGCATTTTCATAATTGAAGAAAAGAGAGCATAGCATAGGCCTCACCCTCTAGTTGGGTTGTCTCTTGTATCAAATTTTCCTGGGATACATATTGTGTTCAATTGTGTGGATGGTGAGTATATTTTCCTATTCTTTCATTTTCATTATCAATTATTTTCATAAAACTGAGAAATAAGCTAGTAATAATTAATTTGGGATCTAAGGAAATAAATTGGATATTCTAATATTTAGAATATTATAAGATATGTTGTGACAAAATATTCCAATGGAATATCCACAACAATTTACAGATTAGTATCCCATGCCACCCTCACCACTATGAGATTCATATCCAAATATGATCTTCCTCTTCTTCGAGGTCAAGGAAGCTCGAGCCTTTTTTAGTCTAAGAGTGTTGCACCTTTCTGGAGACTAGGAAGTAAACACCATTCATATACATTATTTTCCACAATTGTTATAAATTAACAAGCTTATAAAATATAATTAGAATTCAATATCACAAAACACACTATAGATGTGACTACTAGTATCGAGGGCACTGTCCTCATCCATAACCCAAGCCTCTCCATGATGCCTACTTGTAGTAGTTACAAAAACCAATTAATGAAAAAATCAAAATGCCTAAAATATATTCCATATATGATTGATAATAATTTCATTATCTCATGATCTCACCAAGAGTATCTCTAGCAATGCTAATGATTGTCCTTCCCAACTAGGAGGTAGAGACATCAGTTGAACATATTAATATGAGGCAACAATGGGGGATGCAACAATTATAGATGTATCACCCATAGAGGAAATAGTGGGGGATGAAAAAAATATAGATGTAGCACCATTATAGGTAACAAAGGGGATTGCAAAATTGATATAAGGAACAAGGGTATGCACAAGAAAAATTGACACAATAGAAGAATGACCACTCAAACCTACAATGGGTGAAGTGGCAGTATAAGACTGCCTCTAAGGTGGTGGTGGGGCTGGATTTGGATAAAATCTCATGGATTACAATATTGGAGTATGGCCCAAGTGGTGATAAACTAGAATGCTAATGGTTGGGCTAACTTGCATTATCTGAACCGCTAGGGTAAGGTAACCATGAACAAGTCCCACCATGCACTACAAACACCAGATTCAAACCCAATTAAGCTACTAAGAAATGATAAAGTATAGGTCCTTACATTCAACAACATGTACTTGAAGACACTACCTAACTCTACACCTTGATAAGAGGAGCTTGGAATCCAAACAAGTTGGGGATACCAAGAGATCTAGCAATGTGCTACAAATTTGCAAGATAAAAGTAAAACAACTAAAGAAGTAAAAACTAAACTCGTGGCTCTAAAAGTATGATTCTAATACCTTGTGTCAATGCAACATGGAGGAGAAGGCATGTCACCAGAGGGTGCAATTATTAAGAAAATGAGAGAGCAGAGAGAGCTTACACACAACACACAATAATGATTTGTATTACTTGAATCTCAATTACAACATATGTATATAGTTGGAGTCAGATCCAACTTATTCTAAACTTAGTTATGGAGGTTGAGAGAATATCTCAACAACTCCAACAAATCAAAACCAACTCCAAATTAATCATTAATTCTAACACCCTCCCTTAATGATTACATTACAAATAAACCACATATTACAATTCTCGAATCACAACATAGATCTCTATCTGATCTGGTCTTCATCAACTCCTACACCCACTCTGATGCCTCTGGACTGCGCTCTTTCTCTTCCTCTTCTTCGAGCTTACCATTCAACTCATTTAAAGCATAAATGCTTCAGACCATCATTCATGAACTTGTACAATGGAC
>SNQJ01S0005765.1:85069-104283 GCA_010110895.2 Picea sitchensis
ATTACTTGAATCTCAATTACAACATATATATATAGTTGGAGTCAGATCCAACTTATTCTAAACTTAGTTATGGAGGTTGAGAGAATATCTCAACAACTCCAACAAATCAAAACCAACTCCAAATTAATCATTAATTCTAACAGCAATGAAAGGTGGTTGTGGGATCTCGTGTATGGGTGGTGAATGAAATAAACTTATTGGTGGTTGCATACATGTTTCTAATATGTTAGATCTATAAAAAACAAAACTTGAAAATCAACACGAATAAGAAAAAAAAAATTCACATTAACCAGATTTAACTTGACACATGATACCTAATTATAAGGTGATTTGTCAACACTAGGTGGAGATAGTTGATCAATGTTTCTTGTCACCAATTGTAGAAACATGTGTTGATATATTTATTATTCATAAAAAACAACGAAACAAAGAAACAATATATGACAATAATATTATACATAAACAACATAAACTCATCACAATATTCAAATGTAAAGCCATGGGTAAGTTTGAGGAGTTGGGAGGCTTAGGTCTTAATAATATTGATCACTTCGGGAGGGAACTCGTTTCTAAGAACCTAAGGAGATTCATTTCTAATAATTGTCTTTGAAACCAAGTCATCAGTCAAAAACATATTGATCCATCTACTATTGAATATTATATCATAAGCCCATCTGAGAATATATGCAATGTGTCTATTGTTTGGAAGGCCATTGTATTGGTCTTTCCTCTTATAGGTAATTTGTTAGTCTGTAGATTTGGAAAAGGAGATAAGGTAAGGATAGGGGATAACCATTGGGTGGGAGGTCAAGATATTTATAAATTATCTGAAATTTTGATTTTATCTCTTCATGGGAATGGTATTTTTAATCTAGCTTGGGCAGCCTCTTCGGAACTCACAATAATCTGGAAACAAGAATGAAAGAAGGAAGATATCCTAGGTTTAGTGGGAATTGAGGATGATTAGTGGGAGGCTTACTAGCTAAATTAAGGTGAGTCATGTTTTCCTCAAGGAAGTGGAGGATGAATTAGTATGGTCAAAGAATCCAACTTTAGGATTCTATACCCTTAGACTAGGCTCTACCAACAATGTTCGTTAATAACATGTCTAAACAAAAATAATGATGGTTGAAACCACTTTCAAATATAAGTTCCCTCTAAAGGAAAATATTTTTTTATGGCTAGCCATAAGGAATAAAACCTTACCTAGAAGGTAATACAAAAGAGGAATCAACAAGGCTCAAGTTGATGCACTTTATGAAATAAATGGGAGGAAACTATTGGACATGTGCTTATATCATGTTCCTATTCATCCAAGGTATGGGTTGAAATGGAATGACTAATAAGGATAAGGGATGTTTGGCAAGGGAAATCAATTATGGAACACTTTAAATAGGGGCAATGGAATCCAAAACTTAAGGAGTTTCAAGCTCTTCCTTTGATTGTATAAGGGGGCATTTGGCTTCCCATAAACTGACATATTTGAAAGGATATTCATCCTTTTCAATGTGCATCTCAAAATAGATATGTATTTTCTAGTTTCAAATTTTCTCCTAAGGCCATACCTTATAAGCCCATTAACATATATAGGCTATGGAGATATTTCAATGGAGCCAATCAAAGTAGTCCACCCAAGTGTAGAGTACTTGGAATAATTTTTATAAATGATTCTCATGTATGTAGGTTTAAGGTAGGGCTAGGAAGGAGCTCAAACAATTATGTTGAAGTTACTCATCAAAATATCTTTTAAGAAATGGGTATCCAAGTTACAGGTCTTTGGTGACTTAAAGGTCATCATAAAATAGATGAGAGGGGAATATAGAATGGGGAATTTGGTTAGGAGTCTTATATTCAATTAGATGAAAGGAATTTATGTTATTTTTAATGCAACTTTTGTTCTCCATGTCTACAAAACAAATAATTAACTCTTAAGTTGATACACTTTTGGAAGAAAAGGATGGTCATGTTGGTTAGGATGCTACTCTTTCCGTATTTGGTTCAAAAGAAACTGGGTAAATATTATCATGATTTCTTATATTTATGTGGTCGTATGCTAAATGACAGGGGTTCCATCTATAGTTTGGTCTATCTAAAAGTTTGTCCATGTATTAGTTCATAATGAGTGTTTTCAAATAATTTTGTGGGAAGGACTTATGATTTAATTTGTATGTAATGTTTGATACAATTTTTAATGACTTATGTAATAATTTGGTCTGTAAAAGGAAACTTTATGAACATTGAAAATATCGATTGTGACTTTCCCATTAAACAATTATTTTTTGAAAAGCTTAGAATTTATCCCATTCTTATGGATGTAACATTTGAAATGTATGGTTAGTACAGAGGCCATTTATGAGGTCTTTTTGAACCATTCTCTTAGAGTATGTTGATTAAAAATTCATGTAGGGGTTTTTCTAGAATGTTATATCTATATGTCTAATGTATTTTCTTTTCGAATTAAATAGAATATACAAAAAAAAAAAATCTCAGGAGGGAAAAAATAAACTCATTCTAATACCTATGAGTGAGGTGCCTTCATAGAACATGCTACTTCAATTTCTATATTGACAATATTAGAAAAAAATGAAACACACATGAGAATATTGCAAAGAGCACAATAATAGAGTGAAAACACAACACATATTAATGAATAAAATAGTGGAATATTGTAGACAAGAAACTAGCTAGAATGGTGGTAGCTTATMTTTGGAGAGAGAGAGAGAGAGATGTCAACTACTCTCATTCACAAAAGCCAATACAAGATGCCAAAAGGATGTTCTTTTAACATAAATCAAGAACCCTAAAGGTCCAAAACCCCAAACCTAGGAGGCGAAGCACCAAAAGGTGTTTTTGAAATGCAAAAGGGTATTTTTGGGCATTAGTTTCTACATCAACTTTCTGGGAGTGTAAATTTCATATACAATCTCTATTTGACATGCATAGTACCTCATTGGGAAGCTCTAACTGAAGACTACGCTAAAACAAATTGTTCGGATCTGCCAAAGACAAAGCCAGGCCCTTGTCCCTTCTCAAAAAGCATTGTTTAGGGCCTCAAAATGGCCTTGGAAGTTTAGGGCCTCAAAATGGCCTTGGAATTTTAAGACCCAAAAAATCCCAAAAAATCTCAAAAGATTATAACAAAATTGCCAAGATGGAGAATTGTGTTGAGTCAATGGGAGAGGTGGGTGACCATCAATATCCACTTGGATCAATATGTATTTTGTCATATTTACATAGGAGTATCATGTCACGTAATAGGAGTATCATGTCATATGAGTACCAATCCTTTCCAATGGTGCAAAAATCACCTCAATTGGAACTCGTATGCAAAAGTTATGCCTCCTGCAAGTTGACCTACCTCATTGACCACAATCGTATGAGTGGATGCCACGTCAGACCCATTTACTCACACATGTGGGGCTAGCCACATGTGTAATTTCAATAATATTCTATAAGGTCCAAAACCTTATCATTAATTAAGGGTTGAGGATGAATAATACCTAACCCCACACGACTATCAGACTATGTTAAATATAGGGTGGCTAAGAGGAGAAAGGGTTCCATTCTTTTGTATTGTACTTGTTCCATAATTGAGTAGAGAATCCAAAAAGTGGGAATTTGAGAGAATAACAGAGGTAGGAATAAGATTTAGTAGCCATTCAGGTCATAGATTCATAGGAAACTTCATAGTGAATGCCCCTTTCTTTGTATTTGCATTTTCATAATTGAAGAAAAGAGAGCAGAGCATAGGCCTCACCCTCTAGCTAGGTTGTCTATCGTATCAAATTTTCTCGGGATACATATGGTGTTCAATTGTGTGGATGGTGAGTATATTTTCATATTCTTTTATTTTCATTATCAATTATTTTCATAAAATTGAGAAATAAGCTAGTAATAATTAATTTGGGATCTAAAGAAAAAAATTGGATATTTTAATATTTAGAATATTATAAGATATGTTGTGAAAAACTATTCCAATGGAATATCCACAACAGTTTACAGATCAGTATCCCATGCCACCCTCGCCACTATGAGATTCATATCCAAATATGATCTTCCTCTTCTTCAAGGTCAAGGAAGCTCAAACCTTTTTTAGTCTAAGAGTGTTGCACCTTTCTGGAGACTGGGAAGTAAACATCATTCATATAAGTTATTTTCCACAATTGTTATAAATTAACAAGATTATAAAATATAATTAGAATTCAATATCACAAAACACACTATAGATGTGATTGCTAGTCTTGAGGGCATTGTCCTCATCCATAACCTAAGCCTCTCCATGATGCCTACTTGTAGCATTTACAAGAACCAATTAATGAAAAAATCATAATGCCTAAAATCTATTCCATATATGATTGATAATAATTTCATTATATCACTATCTCACCAAGAGTATCTCTAGCAATGCTAATGATTGACCTTGTTGACTAGGAGGTAGAGATATCAGTTGAGCATCTTAATATGAGGCAAAAATGGGGGATGCAACAATTATAGATGTATCACCCATAGAGGCAATAGTGGGGGATGAAAAAAATATAGATGTAGCACCATTATAGGTAACAAAGGGGGTTGCAACATTAGTATAAGGAATAAGGGTAGGCACAAGAAAAATTTACGCAATAGAAGAATGACCACTCAAACCTACAATGGGTGAAGTGGCAGTATAAGACTGCCTCTAAGGTGGTGTGGGGCTGGTTTTGGATAAACTCTCATGGATTACAATACTGGAGCATGGCCCAAGTGGGGATAAACTAGAATACCAATGGTTGGGCGAACTTGCATTATCTGAACCGCTAGGATAAGGTAACCATGAACAAGTCCCACCATGCACTACAAACACCAGATTCAAACCCAATTAAGCTACTAAGAAATGATAAAGTATAGGTCCTTACATTCAACAACGTGTACTTGAAGACACTACCTAACTTTGCACCTTGATAGGAGGAGCTTCGAATCCAAACAAGTTGGGGATACCAAGAGATATAGTAATGTGCTACAAATTTGCAAGATAAAAGTAAAACAACTAGACAAGTAAAAACTAAACTCGCGGATCTAAAAGTATGAGTGTAATACCTTATGCCAATGCAGGATGGAGGAGAAGGTGTGTCACTAGAGGGTGCAATGAAAGGTGGTTGTGGGATCTGGTTGTGGGATCTCGTGTATGGGTGGTGAATGAAATAAACTTATTGGTGGTTGCATACTTGTTTCTAATATGCTAGATCTATAAAAAAAAAGAACCTGAAAATCAACAAGAACAAGAAAACAAATTTCACATTAACTAGATTTAACTTGACACATGATACCTAATTATGAGGTGATTTGTCAACACCAGGTGGAGATGGTTGATCAATGTCTCTTGTCACCAATTATAGAAACATGTGTTGATATACTTGTTATTCATAAAAAAACAACGAAACAGAGAAACAATATATGACAATATTATACATAAACAACATAAACTCATCACAATATTCAAATGTAAAGCCATGGGTAAGTTTGAGGAGTTGGGAGGCTTAGGTCTTAATAATATTGATCACTTTGGGAGGTAACTCGTTGCTAAGAGCCTAAGTAGATTCATTTCTAATAATGGTCTTTGAAACCAAGTCATCGGTCAAAAACATATTGATCCATTTACTATTGAAGATTATATCATAAGCCCATCTGAGATTATATACAATGTGTTTATTGTTTGGAAGGCCATTGTATTGGTCTTTCCTCTTATAGGTAATTGGTCAGCCTGGAGATTTGGAAAAGGAGAGAAGGTAAGGATAGGGGATAACCATTCGGTGGGAGGTCAATATGTTTATAAATTATCTGAAAATTTGATGTTATCTCTTCATGGGAATGGTATTTTTAATATAGCTTGGGCAACCTCTTCAGAACTCACAATAATCTAGCAACAAGAATGAAAAAAGGAAGATATCCTAAATTTAGTGGGAATTGAGGATGAGTAGTGAGAGGCTTGCATAGCTAAATTAAAGGTGAGTGATGTTTTCCTCAAGGAAGTGGAGGATGAATTAGTATGGTCAAAGAATCCAACTTTAGGATTCTATACCCTTAGACTAGGCTCTACCAACAATTTTTGTTAATAACATGCCTAAACAAAAATAATGATGGTGGAAACCACTTTCAAATATAAGTTCTCTCTAAAGGAAAAGATTTTTTTTATGGCTAAACATAAGGAATTAAACCTTACCTAGAAGGTAATACAAAAGAGGAATCAACAAGGCTCAAGTTGATGCACTTTATGAAAGAAATGGGAGGAAACTATTGGACATATGCTTATATCATGTTCCTATTCATCGAAGGTATGGGTTGAAATGGAATGACTAATAGGGATAAGGGATGCTTGGCAAGGGA
Organism: Picea sitchensis; assembly: GCA_010110895.2. Lineage (NCBI taxonomy): Eukaryota > Viridiplantae > Streptophyta > Pinopsida > Pinales > Pinaceae > Picea > Picea sitchensis. The sequence continues at coordinate 91,430 of SNQJ01S0005765.1, forward strand.
AATCAATTATGGAACACTTTAAACATGGGCAATGGAATCCAAAACTTAAGGAATTTAAAGCTCTTCCTTTGATAGTATAAGGGGGCATTTGGCTTCCCATAAATTGACATATTTGAAAGGAGATTCATCCTTTTCAATGTGCATCTCAAAGTAGATATATATTTACTAATTTGAAATATTATCCTAAGGCCATACCTTATAAGCCTATTAATAAATATGGGTTATGGGGATATTTCAATGGAGCCAATCAAAGTAGTCCACCCAAGTAAGTGTATGGGGATATTTCAATGGAGCCAATCAAAGTAGTCCAGCCAAGTGTAGAGCAGATAGAATAATTTTTATAAATGATTCTCATGTATGTAGGTTTAAGGTAGGGCTAGGAAGGAGCTCGAACAATTATGTTGAGAGATTCTAGCATTGAAGTTACTCATCAAAATATCTTTTAAGAAAGGGGTATCCAAGTTACATATCTTAGTGACTTGGAGGTCATCATAAAATAGATGAGAAGGGAATATAAAATGGGGAATTTGGTTATGAGTTTTATATTCAATGAGATTAAAAGAATTTATGTTGTTTTTAATGCAACTTTTGTTCTCCATGTCTACAAAGAATGCAACTTTTGGAAGAAAAGAATGGTCATGTTGCTTAGGATGCTACTCTTTCAATCTTTAATTAAGAAGAAAAGAAATTAGGTAAATATTATCATGATTTCTTTATGCTAAATGATAGGGGTTCTATCTATAAATTGGTCTATCTATCTAAAAGAAACTAAGTAAATATTATCATGATTTCTTATATTTATGTGACTTTATGCTAACTGACAGAGGTTCTATCTATAAATTGGTCTATCTATCTAAAAGTTTGTCCATGTATTAGTTCATAATGAATGTTTTCAGATCATTTGTGGAAAGGACTTATGATTTAATTTTTATGTAATGTTTGATACAATTCTTAACGACTTATGTAATAATTCGGTCTATAAAAGGAAACTTTATGAACATTGGAAAGATCGATTGTGACTTTCCCATTAAACAATTATTTTTTGAAAAGCTTAGAATTTATCCCATCCTTATAGATGTAATATTTGAAATGTATGGTTAGTATAGAGGCCATTTATGAGGTCTTTTTGAACCATTCTTAGAGTATGTTGATTAAAAATCTATGTAGGGTTTTTCTAGAATGCTATATGTATATGCTTAATGTATTTTATTTTCAACTTAAATAGAATATACAAAAAAAAAATGCTACACGAATCGCGATACCGTATGTTTCTCGGGTATTTGAGTTTTGATTAAGTCAAGATCAAAACCCCACATTCGAATTCCAACATTTTATCCCATTGTTTTTACCTGCTGAGGGACTTCGATTTAAGTGTCGGAACATGGACAGCGTTTTGAAGAATTTAGATTTGAATTTTCTTCTGTCACTAAGTTTGTTTTACAGGCCAAGCTGAAAAACAGTGCAATATATCCGAAATAATTAATACCACTTAATTTTAATTTCGGCACCGCATTCAAGTAAATATTAAACACACACCTTCACCTTGGATACACCAACAAAATATCTGAAGGTTCTGAATTTCTGATAGCTTATGCTTATGGAGAATCATTTCTGACTAAGGAATGTTTTTGGGATGTGACCCACTGCATGCTCCACAGATGTTGTAACGTCACTCTTTAAAGGAAAATCTCTCTCCTAAGGGGTGTACTATCTCTGTGAAAATGGCTGATATCATTTTATTTGAATTATTTTGAGCATGTACCTACTTGATCATGTGAATAAAGCAACTTGTGTATGGTATGATAGGGACTACACTCTTTTTTTTCTTTATGTGTTTGTTCTTTAGAGGTCATGAATGCAACCAAATAAATCTTATTTGATTGTGATAGTGCGCTAACCATTGTGATATTTTTTGTTAATTTATTTTTTATTAATAAATTAATATTTATATTGATTAAAATTTATAGAAAATGGTATTAAATTATATATATATAATTTATTATAAGAAAAAATGTGTATTTTATAATAAGTATAAGGTAGATGTTCAACTTCAATTTTTAATAATAATATGACATGAATTGTTTAATATAATATAAATGAGATATGTAATATTTACATTTATCAATCAAATTTTAAAAATTCATAATCTAAGAAGAAAAATTAATATAAAAATTATTTTTATATATAAAAAACTTTGCAAAGAAGCCTCAAGCACTTTTTCATATTTCACATATGTCACTTAATATAAACTCATTAGTGTTGGTTATAATGTTTAATATAATCATGACATCAAGTGAGGTGTGCAATAAAGATAATCACTCTAGAAATYATCCTCATAAATGAAGCTCAAAGCTCTTTATATATAGTTTATGGCAAGTAGTYTYAAAGAAAACAAATCTACMTGTTTCAGGGATTATAGATTTATTTCATTATRCAACCTTTGTTATAAGTTGATTTTCAAGGTCATTGCAAATCGCATTAAGCCTTTTCTGTATAGTTTTCTATCTGAGGAAYAACTAGGCTTTTTACAAGGTAGAAGAATTCAGGATGCAATCGRGACAACTCATGAATGTCTCCATAGCATATCAAAGAAGAAATCGAAGTCCTTAGTTCTTAAACTGGATTTGAAGAAGGCCTATGATTGTGTAGATTGGGATCTTCTTCAGATGATTTTAATTCAAGTTGGATTTGGAACTCAAATGACTAAATGGATTATGAGTTGTGTAACATCTCCAACCTTTGTTGTATTGATAAATGGTGAAACTACTGATTTCTTCGGAAGTGGTCGAGGATTGTGCCAGGGTTGTCCTCTTTCCCCTTTATTATTCATATTGGTAATGGAAGGCCTCAGTCTTCTATTAAAAAAGAGAAAAGAGGAGAAAAAGCTTACAGGAATCAAAGTTTCAAGAGTGATAAACATTCTGCACCTGTTTTTCGTGGATGGTGTTCTAATTTTGACAAAGGAAGATATTCAAGAATGGTTTGAGATCGAAAAAATTATTATTTTATTTTGCAAAGCTTCTGGTCTTCAAGTCAATATTGCCAAAACAACATTGCATTCTGAAGGATTATCAGAATCAGAACTTTTTCCTTTCAGATATTTCCTTCCTTATACTTTTTCTGAACTAAACTTGGGTTTTAAGTATTTGGGATACTTCTTAAAGACTGGCACGCAGTGGGCAATGGATTGGAGATGGCTACTAGTTAAATTGGGTAACGGGATCATACAATGGGGTCATAAATGGTTATCATTGGGGGGTCGTTATATCCTTCTAAAGTCTGTCCTGGAAAGTCAACCAATTTATTGGATGTCTTTGGAGCTTATCCCTCGGTCCACTATTAATCAAATCCGCAAACTTATGTTTAACTTCCTGTGGAAAGGAAATAAGGATTCCAATCATTATCATCTTTGTAGGTGGGATGTGTTATCCCGGCCTAAATCCTATGGAGGATGGGGATTTCACAACTTAACCCATTTTAATTCCACGCTAAATGAAAATACTCTATGGCGAGTACTTACCCAGAAAGGCATTTGGCATAGAATTGTGAAGGATAAATACCTACACCACACTATCATTGTGAATTGGCTTCATTCCAAATCTTTCCATCAGATATCGGCCTCAAGGATTTGGAACAATTTATTAAAATCGATACATCTTATTACTCATTAGCTCAGTTGGAATCCGGGTTCTGTCCATCTCATCACTGTTGGTAAAGATTATATTTTGGGTATGAGAGACAGGTCTCTTTTCTCTAGGGAGCTTAAGAACATCTTTGAAATGCAAGGATTCCGATCTTAGCTCAAGCAATAAAGGTACACAATTATGCTATTGATTATGGGAAGTGGATTAATAGCAAGGATTTGGGCTTAAGTGGTAATTTAGTAGCAGAGTGGGATCTTTATCTTAAATCTCTCATTGGAGTTGGTGTTAATATAAGGGACTCCCTGGATCAATTATTGTGGACAAGAGGTAATTCATCAGGTCTTTTTTCAGTTAAAAATGCATATTTGGCTCTTTATTCAACTTTTAATTTTTAGAATGTGGAGTGGAGACAAAAAATCTGGAAATGGGATATTCAGTTAAAGATCAAATTATTCATTTGGTTGGCCACAAAACAAAAAATATTAACCTAGGATATCTTACAGAAAAGAGGTTGGGAAGGTCCTAGCCAATGTATCCTATGCAAAAACAATTTAGAGGATATAAATCATCTTTTCATTGACTGTCTGTTCACTAAAAAGGTCTGGGACAGAATCAAGATCACACTAAACTGAAAGAGGAACTGGGAAGGTAAGGATTTGTCTGATTGTTTTAATAAGTGAACTAAAGATAAATCAGTGGTACCTTCTCTTGCAGCTAACATCAATTGGTTTATATGGAACGAAAGGAACAGAGCAATCTTTGAAAACTTGAACCCATCTGTTCAAACTGTGATCATTAAAGTGATGGGACTATTTAAGAAGCAGTCCTCGCCAGATCTAGTTGCTCCTATAAGAGTTTGTAATATTGTGTACTTAGATGGTTTTTCATTAGCCTTTTTCGATGAGGCTTCTCAGAGTAAGAAGACGGTGTGTGGGGCAGGGGGAATTATCAAAACTAATGACTCTCGTGTGTATATATGGACTCTTAATGGGGGCGATGGCACAAACACAAAGGCGGAGTTGTTAGGTATTTGGGCGACCCTCACCTTAGCATATCACCTATCTCTCCCAAAGATTCAAGCATGTGGTGACTCCAAAGTGATTATTGATTGGTTAAATGGCAAAGCTCAACTGCAAAGATGCTCGATTGAAGGATGGAAAAGTAGAACTCAAGATCTCATAAAGAAATTCTAGGCTACTAGTTTTCACCATATTTACAGAGAATTTAATAAAGAGGCAGATCAGCTATCGAAATCATCTCTCTTTGAACCGAAGGGTAAGATAACTTTTTATCTATGGGAACCTGGAGGAGCAGGGACTATGGAACATTTATATATGTTCTGATTTTAGTTATCTATTTTGAGATAGTAAATGATCATTATCAATGATAGTGATCATGAAGGATGAGAGTTTTGTTGACTATTGGAGATCTTATGATGGGTTTTGAGATGGAAATATCCTTGTTTAAAATGTATGCTTCCCTAGACTAGTTGACTGTACTTTGAACAAAGCTTATTATCAGTCATTGACTGTGATTTTTGGACTTGGCTGCTATTATGTAAAAAAATTATATCTGAATATAATTTTGAGCTAATTTTCATTAGGAAAAGTAGCCCAATTAGCTTGTGTGGGGTTTGGTCTCGATAAGTCATCAAATCTACTACCATGGGACCCTTTATCATTCCTCACCCAAGCCAAGTCATTGGGATCATGGAGCATGGTGGGCTATCGAGAACACATTAAACATAGCCATGCTATGTGAGTCTATCATACAATCTCTCTCAATCAAGTTGGAAAAGAGTGGCCCATCCCTCAAGTTTAAGGAACCTTGACATTGAGGAATATGTGTGTGTGTGTAGGTATACACAGATATATATACATGTGTGCATGCATACCTATGTATGTTATATATAATGTATGTATATTCGAAGAAAAAGCTTGAGGATCTCCCCTTCTCTGAAATATTCAAATGGAAGATGGCTCAACTAGCAACAATAATAGTGGCTAATAACCCTAAAAGACTCAATTAAATTTGAACTTATAAAACCCATGAAAGAGGTAAAAGGGAGCCAAACATTTTATGTGATTAAATGATTTTTTATTTAAATGTTGAAGTGTGTACAACCTATCAAAGAATTTAAATTTAAATTTTCTTATGTCCCTACATTTGCTTTACAAATGATCACATTGTCCATCTAATTAACTTTTTTGACTAGCTTAAAAGCACTTTAATTAACATTTTTTACCATCTAAAAAGCAGTTTAATTTATTCGAGATGAAATAGCACCAGCGAATTTTATATTTCAACACCCCATTAGATATTTATTGTGTTGTAAGTTTATCTTTCATGCGTATGTTTAATATTTAGTGCATCGAGGAAACCAATTACATTAGTTACAACGCATTGTAGATCTACAAGGCGGTTATTGCTCTCACAAGCAACTTGCAAAGAGTTTCATCAATTTTGGGAAGAAAATGATTCTTGGCCACTTTAGATTTTCTCTGGAGCTTGAACTCAAATTATATAAAATGTTGAGACTAAGACAAATATATTACATGCATGGATAATACATTTCCCAATGAAGGAAATGTTAGGTATAAACTTAGTGAATGTAGAAGTTTCTATAACAAATTTTATTTCAAATAAAATTTGTTATCGAAACTGGAGTATTCACTTAAGATAATCTAGGATTTGGCATGGAAGCAAAATCTCACTTGGGATAATATTTGCAAATGTATTTTGTGTGCCTTTCTGAGTGTTCTATATGCTCGAATGAACACATAATCATTGATGTATTTTTATTCATTACCCTTATGCCTAAAGTATATAACATTGGCTTGGCTCGTTGACAAGTTCGAAGATAGAATTCTCAACTGGAAGCACTGATTTCTCTCTATGGGGGGAAGATTTATTCTGATCAAAGCGGTGCTGGAAAGCCTACCAGTGTATTGGATGGCTTTAGCACACATCCCAGCCTCCGTTTTGAAGTCTCTCCGTCAACTCATCTTTTCTTTTCTTTGGTCTGGTTGTAAGAAGACCAGAAGCTTTCATCTCTGCAAATGGGAGGACCTCTCTAAGCCAAAATCGATGGGAGGCTGGGGCCTCAAAAACCTATCTCTATTCCAAAAGGCACTTTCGACTAACACCTTCTGGAGAATCTTAACAAAACCAGGACTTTGGAGTTCTGTTATCAGTGCTAAGTATCTACATCACCTTCCGGTCCATTTTTGGATTAGATTCGCGGAGGCCCGTCCCTCATCAGGTTCTCATACTTGGAAAAAAAATTCTGCCACGCGGAGGCCCATCCTTCAACAGGCTCACAGTCTTGGAAAAACTTCTCTGCCACACTTCCGATCATATTAAATTGGCTCTCGTGGGATCCCGGATGGTCGCTTTGATTGAAGTTGATGAATACATTCGATCTTGCCAGAGTTTATTCTCTCCTCTGCCGCTTCGAGCTCATCTACAAATACAAAAATCTTGTTTTTTACATCATTTCTTCACCGGCCTTCCATCGGTGCACTCTTTGGCGCATTTGCCTCGAGCCGGATTGATATGCAATTAACTGAACAGCTGAATGGGATAACTTCTCCTAACTTCTCAAAGCCTTTGCCATTATTTGAAGTCAAAACCGACTCCCTTTAATCGATTCCGGGCGATCGATCCGAAGGTGATTAATCAGAAAACGCTTTAATAAGCCTCCGCCGACTTTACCTGAACTCTTCAATAGCAACCTCGATGACAAGAGAGATCCGAAGGACTCTTGCCCTCTAAAATATAAATTGTTCACTTGGATCATGCTGGAAAATAAATTACTGTTCTGGGACAAGTTGCAAGCGCGCGACTGTGAGGGCCCAAACCGCTGCTCTCTATGTGCACGAGACTTCGAATCTTCACTTCATGTTTTTGTTCTCTGCTCTTTCACCCGAGCTCTTTGGACATCTATCACATCTGCTCTAAAGATTTATACACATTGGAGTGGTAACAATGTTCATTCTTGCTTCCAAAACTGGATTATCAATAACAACACTTTTTCAATGCTTCCAATTCATCTTTGTCGGGTATATCTTTATCATTCCGTGAAATGTGAATCTTCAACGATAAGAAGTCACTATCCTTCTTCACGCTTTTTCCTCTCTATTTTGATCAAGCAAACAAACTTGTAAAGACACGTGATTATTGGCCACTCGGGCTACTTCTACATTCCTTATTGATAGGGCGGCCCGCTTGGATGTACTTCAACTTGGGGAGCGCCAGGAGCGCTTTGTGGAGCTGGGGGGAAAATAGTTTTAAATTCACATTCGAGTATTCTCTGGACTTTGAACTGCAAACAGGGTTCCAACACAAAGGCTGAGCTCATTGGTGCTTGGACCTCACTTGTTCTGGCTAGTCGCCACACTGATGTTTTGTTGCTCCTCGGTGACTCCAAGATCACTATTGATTGGCTGAACGGACTGGCAGACTTCCGTGTGGCAGCTCTTAATTGCTGGAAGGAGCGGACTAAAGATGCTACTCTTCTTTTCAGCAAGCTTTCATTCCAGCACATTTTCCGAGAGGAAAACAACGTGGCAGACTCTCTCTCGAAAAAGGCTTTGCTCCTTCCTCCGAATCAAATTTACTTTTCATTTTGGGAGGACGGTCATGAAGGACCTTCCTACAAGATTAACATTTGATTTGATTCCTTGCATAGCATTATTCAGACCTTTGACGGATTTGTCGTGTTTGTTGGACCATTGATGGTTTCGAACCAAGTATTTTGTGGTTTCGCCTTGATTCGCAGCTGTATATGATATCCGACATGTAAACATTTATATACTTTTGAATATAAGGAGCATTTTTTTCTCGTGGAAAAAAAGTATATAACATTGGTAACAAATAAAATAATGTGGTGATTCATAGACGTTTCCTTTTTCATCTCTAGCCAAAACTCAAATTCAAAGTATGATTTGGGATGAGATTATAGGTCATTGTTTTGAGGTTTATTTGTCCAATGGACTATTTGGATCGAATGAAACAAAATACTTTTTAGTAGCAAATGAACCTAATTTTCTCCGTTGAGGAAAAAATCGTTCAAAATATTATAAAGATCATTCTTTTGAAAGGATGGAAATTGGCTGATTTGTTAGGCATCCAAAAAAACCAATCAACACTAGATTTTGGGACGTTTGATGTACACAATCTCTTACATATACATGGATACACATCTAAATTATTCTCATCCCCCATAGCCTAGGCACTTCTTGATTATATCCCTTTATTAAGTTGAATTTTAGTGGTGCTTCAAAAGTTACCTTGTATCTATGGAGCTAGGAAGTATCCTAAGGGATGGGGTTAGCTTTCAATTATTGTACTATACCCAGAACATAGGGATCTCCACTAATAGTGAGATGGATATTATGGCTCTTCAAAAAGGCCTTGAGATTTCCCATGATGTGGGACTAAAGCTATCGATAATTGAACGATGATATCGATTAATTATAAAAAAAATTATAAGACTAGCATGAAAAATGAACAAAAATCCCTAGAAATTTTGGGGAGTAAGTAATTTATCGACAATTATGTACTTTATTACAAGATATGCTCCACTAACTTGATGTTTTCAAATGCTTTTGTTGGGATCCTCCCTAGGGGTGTAATGGAGGGTGAAGGGCCCATTAGAGTAATAATGGTGGAGGTCATTCAATGTAAGGCAAATGAGGTCCACTATGTTAGTTATTATTGAATAACTATAATGTGGACTCGCCAAAGAATGCCCACTAGGTAGTTATCAGGTTGTTATGATTAGGGTTTATGTAATGTCCCTTTCCAAATAGGAGCTCCAGAGAGGAGGCTTAATGTTCTAAATCGCCCCATTAGACTATAGCCAGGGCCAAAGAGGGGTAAACAGGGTTACTAGAGGTCACTCTAGTCACAGGTGTTATATTCGAAAAGTGACATTGAGCTAAAAAGGGTTAAAAGTGCTTTTAATTCATTATGAGCTAAAAATAGAAGTCAACAGTGAATTAGGGTTTCAACAGTGATTTAGGGTTTTGGAAATCTATAAAGGAAGGGTCAGCGACCTAATTCATCATTATGCAGATTATGACTTGTCATTGAGGAGAGAGGTGCATCTCAGGAGAGATAGTTTAGTGGATTCCAGGAGGAAGACACCAATTGGTTGATTTTGGTGTTGAGAGACACACCCTAGTCACCAGGAAGATCATTCAAGCCTTCCATCATTCTTCAACAACAGTTACATAGTATTCAGTAGCAAGGGCGCATTCATCCAGAGTGAGGATGCAACTTCTGAGAAGGTTTTGGGTCGACTTACCCCATCCAGGGGGAATTTCGAGATTTCCCTCCGACCCATTTGAGAGGAGGGCAAGGCGCATATTTTTCCTGGTTCCTCATCAGATTCTGATGGAGGAATCAACTGGGATGCATTTTCCAGACTTGGATGTGCGACACTTTTGGCAGGCACATTTGGGGTTCCAGAGCGAGCATCAGACCAGATTCATGGAAACCCTTCCGACCCATTTCCCAGTAGACCAAGGCGGTCGTTTTGAGACATATCTCATCTGATTTCGACGGTGGAATCACTAGGACACATTTTTCCATAAGAAGAGGGGTGCATTCCCCTAGGGGTATCCATATGGGGTCCAGACTCATCAGCAGAGGGGTTCGACAGATACTAGTACTGAGGAATAGAGCAGGGTGCATCATTTGGGACAGTTTCCAGGCCATTCTGAGAAGTATAGCTCCCAGGGCGAACTTTCCAGACTTCCAACAGTTACCGTCAGAGCTTATATATTCCCAGCGCACCCATTGATTCCGAAGCACTCACATATTTCGGGTATTATCTTTTAGTTACTTATTTGTATTCCAACTAAGATCGTTTTGTCTTTTGATCTAGCTGAGTGTTGTTATTTTATTCAGCCGCATTCGGCCTATTGTAATCCATAGAGATATCATAATACAAACTTTGCAGTCCTTTGTCTCATTTAATATTTGTATGATCATTTATATGCTCTAAACAATAGATCTTACATACACATTAACATCATTTCCTAGACTAGCCAAGTTAGGAACATTACAGTGGTGCATTCCCCTAGGGGTGTCCATCCGGGGTCCAGACTCATTAGCAGAGGGGTCCGACAGATACCAGTACTAAGGACTAGAGCATGGCGCATCATTTGGGACAGTTTCCAAGCCATTGAGAAGTATATCTCCCAGGGAGAACTTTCCAGACTTCCAGTAGTTACCGTCAGAGCTGCCATATTCCCAGCGCACCCATTGATTCTGCAGCACTCACATATTTTGGGTATTATCTTTTAGTTACTTTTTGTATTCCGGCTAAGATCCTTTTGTCTTATGATCTAGCCAAGTGTTGTTATTTTATTCAACCACATTCGGCTTATTGTAATCTACAGAGATATCATAATATAAACTTTGCAGTCCTTTGTCACAATTATTATTTGTATGATCATTTATATGTTGTAAACAATAGATCTTACATACACATTAACATCATTTCTTAGACTATCCAAGTCAGGAAAATTACAGTGGTGCATTCCCCCAGGGGTATCCATCCGGGGTCCAGACTCATCAGCAGAGGGATCCAACAGATACCAGTACTGAGGACTAGAGCAGGGCGCATCATTTGGGACAATTTCAAGGCCATTCCGAGAAGTATATCTCTCAGGGCGAACTTTCCAAACTTCCAGCAGTTACCGTCAACGCTGCCATATTCCTAGCGCACCCATTGATTCTGCAGCACTCACATATTCCAGGTATTAACTTTTAGTTACTTATTTGTATTCGGGCTAAGATCCTTTTGTCTTTTGATCTAGCTGAGTGTTGTTATTTTATTCAGCCGCATTCAGCCTATTTTAATCCGTAGAGATATCATAATACAAACTTTGCAGTCCTTTGTCGCATTTATTATTTGTATGATCATTTATATGTTGTAAACAATAGATCTTACATACACATTAAGAACATTTCCTGAACTAGCCAAGTCAGGAACATTACAGTGGTATCAGAGCTTTAGTCTTGCTAGCCTGTGCCTAAAGACAATGAGTGCAACAGAAGACCCAGAGGGCCGTGAACACATAGGTGACGAATATGTCACTTACAACATGCATAAGGAAAGAAGGCATAGGCCTTATTTTCCCCCTTTTCTCCTAGCTCAGAAGAAGAGGAAGAGGCACACAGATAAGTAGAGAGAAGGGTATAGCGTGAGGCTGAGCGCAAGGCATAGAGGATGCTAGGAGGGAAATATGAGTGACCAGAGGGCAGTGGCAAGGCCCCCGTAGATCCAGAGACAACTTTCATGTAGGTTATTAACGATATGTTAGCTAGTCAACGGACCATGTCTCAGTCCTTGGCACAGGTGGTTGATAGATTGGCTAGAGTGGGCACCCCAAACACACAATTCCTGCATGCAGCACAGAGGATCTCAGGAGCAAGTAGTAGACCCCAATCACCCTCTCACACATACACCTCTGCGAGTAGGATTACCAGACCCTTGTTTCCCAGTTTCCAGAGGGAACCCCCGGTAGCAGCACCGCCACCAATAGCACAGAGGCCACCCACTCATGTAGAAGAAATTGTAGAGTGTAGGAGGGAGTATGCAACATTGGGTCGTGAATTCCATTAGGACATGACCTTAGTCGAGTATTGTGGACTCAGACTCAGGAACCGCCCCAGAGATCTGTAGAGGGGGGGAACCACAATAGCAGTAGGGGCATAACCTCAATTTCATCTGAAAATTTGGGAAACTCACCATCCCTTATTTCTATGTGTAAATGATAGATATAAAATGTATGCAAAACATAAATAAAATGCTAGAAATGGCAGAATAACAACAATATAACCAAAACATTCACCACAATAGCACTAAAATGATATGAGAATAATAACAGAAATAACACTTTGAATCTGAAAGAAATGTTCACGGGCCTCTTCGAGGGAGAAACCTCCAATTGAGAAGAGCTCTGTTACAATAATATCCAAGATGTGGTTCTCATACCCTCGACTCCTATTTATACTAAAAAGAAGCATCTAGAGGAAGATCCTTCTAGAAGCATAAGCTTCTATTAGGTTTTCTTACATTCGCCTTATTCTATTTTATTGAAATGCCTTATTAATATTGACATTTATTACATCTGAATATATTGTTCTACCTATGTGCGGGTTAGGACCCTAACATGTCCACCCCCTTAAAAATAG
>SNQJ01S0005765.1:111055-125093 GCA_010110895.2 Picea sitchensis
AGCCATCACATCTCTTCTCAGAGATAAGTTGCCACCATTCTAGTGAGTCTTTCACTCTGTATTTTTACAGTCTCTGTACATTTATTTCATTAATAGAAATCGTGTATTACTATATATCTATGTTTATGGTTGCATCTCTGATATATTTCTGTTATATTATTGGATACACACGATATCTCTGTGCGTTTCTTTATTATATCTTCGCTCTCATTTCCTGCCGAAAATAATCCGGATCAGTGGTATTAGAGCAGGTTGATCTTGATTGTTTTTTCACTGCATGTCCTCGACGAGGTCCGAGTATAGCAAGTTGGGTCTCGAGCTTGTCTCTCTTGAAGACAATTTCTCTCGCACACCCAAGAAACCCTCAATGGCAGAAGAAAATAAAAATGATGGAGCAGACGATCCTATCAATCTGTCGCTTGAGCAAGCTCTCACGCGACAGAGGGACGAAATGATGGAGAATTTTGCCCACATCCTTCAACGTATGTCGATAATAGCAGACGCATCTTCATCAAGCGACCACTTTGGAGGCACCTCACCTTTTAAGGTACAAGTTAATTTTGATATTCCTGTATTTGAAGGACAGATAAATGCAGAAGCCCTAGAAAAATGGTTAACTCTACTAGAAGGTTATTTCTCTGTTCACAATTTTTCCGACAAAGAAAAGATCACCTTCGCACTCCTTAAATCTCTCCGTCATGTCAAACATTGGTGGGAAACTTACTGGGAGCAAAGTTCCACGGAGGAGTCTGGAATATACGGGGTCGATCCCACTTAGGATTTTTTTGTGGATGCGGTAAAGGAACAATATTACCCTGTTGGCAACTATGAGGACCAGTACATGAGATGGACCACACTGCGGCAAGAGAGGGGCCAAACAGTTCCAGAGTTCACCAATACCTTCCATACCTTGTGCACCAAGCTGGGTATCAAAGACTCCGAGTGACATTTGGTTCTGAAATACCGTAGGGCTCTACATAGATACATCCAGACTGAAATGGATTTTCTGGACATCTCATCACTCGGTGCTGCTTATTGATATGCTGTTAAAATTGAGCAGAAATTTAAGCACCAGAACAAACAGGAGTTCGGGTTTTCAAATCCGCAACAAATGAAGTATGACCAAGACGGCCCTAACAAACAGTCTCCCGAAAACCAGTCCAAGACACAAGAAAAGAAGGGTCACGGGAAGACAAAGAAGAACACTGGAAAATGGTGTGATTTCCACAAAAGCCCCTGGCACAACATCGATGAATGTCTCTCAAAACAGTCATTGGTGGTTGAGATCAAAGATAAGGAGCCAAACCCTGATTCAGAATCTGATTCTGAAAATACTAGTAAATAACAGATCATTGACGCAGACCCTACTGCTATTGTCGTGACCACAACAATTCAACCAGAAGAACCAACAGATCCTGAAGAGGGGGAGCGCCTTTTTCTTTCACAAATGTGGATGAAGGGGACCCCGCTGCATTTTATTGTTGATATCGAAAGCCAGAAAAACCTCATCTCAACAGAGGTCGTCAAACAGTTGGGATTGTCAGCAACACCACACCCGTAGCCATACAACATCGGGTGGCTTCGGCAAGGACGAGATCTCTGTGTCAGCCAATAGTGTCGATTGTCATACAACATCCAACCCTTCAAGGATGAGGTATTATGTGATGTTTCCCCACTGGATGTCTGTGATGTTCTCTTGGGCCAACCATATATGTGGAGACACCATGTTGTTTATGAGTCTCAACCCCGTAGTGTCATTGTTACTTTAGGGGGTCATCTCTACAGAATACCAGAGGTAGTTCCAACTATTGTTCCACCTAAAAAGTGTCGCAAGGTAGTATCTCATACTGCAAATTTCAGTTTCTTCACAATCTGTTCAAAAGGGGAACAAAAGGACACTGCAACCACTACAGCCTCGCCCCCTGCACCTTCTATCCAACAGAAGCAAGTCGACAAGGTTGCAGCAAAGTGCAAAGATTCCTTCTGCACACCTTCCTGTCATGTAGCTCGACTTGTTGAACAGCCTCAGCTTCAACAGGTTCATGACAGACTTCCACAAACTAAGCAGCGCGACGTCTCCAACAATACAAGTAGCTCACTAAGATACAGATCCAGGAAACGCTTTTCCCTCTCCCCCGGGAACTCAACGCAATGGAGACCATTGCTTCCTAAGGAGGGAGAATTGATCCAGGTGGATATCGGTGGCCACCCACCTTTTCCAACTGGCTCAAAACAGTTTTCTGACAATTTTGGCAATTTACTATTTTTAGTAGGTTTTAACTTCCGGGGCCATTTTGAGGGCCTAAATGAAGGTTTTTCGAGATCGAGGTTCTCAATAATATCCAAAGGAAATATTGAGCCCCCAAAATGAATCTCCTCGACGATACCTTTCCAACGAGCTATCATACGCCTAAAATGAAGATAGTATGAAAAAGTTACGACCCCGGGAAGTTGATGTACTAACTTACCCAAACGGTGCCCACATGACTTTTGGCACTTCATCTCCTAGGGTTAGGTTTTTGGATGTCTAGGGTTTTTGGCATTCCTGTTTATTGTAAAAAGGCCTTCAGAGTCTCATTGTAATCATCTTCTTGCGAATGCGAGTAGCCATCACATCTCTTCTCAGAGATAAGTTGCCACCATTCTAGCGAGTCTTTCACTCTATATTTTTATAGTCTCTCTACATTTCTTTCATTAATAAAAATCGTGTATTATTATATCTCTGTATTTATGGTTGCATCTCTGATATATTTATGTTATATTATTGGATATACACGATATCTCTATGCATTTCTTTATTATATCTCTACTCTCATTTCCTGCCAAAAATAATCCGAATCAAAATCTTATACACCAATTTGGTGTCTAGCTTGACACTAACCTTAAAAATAGATTAAACAACTCATATCTATCATATTGTTATTAAGAATTGAAATTATATATAATTTTATACTTTCTTTTATAATTTTTAATCAATATAAATTTCAATTTATTAATATAAAATAAATTAACAAACAATGTTCATCACGATGCAATGTTCATCACGATGATTGATTTTTTTCTTTGCTTTCATAAGCTCTAAAAGAACAAACACATCCCTATCGTACCATTAAAAGTGTAGTCCCTATCGTAATAGTGTTGTCTTCTTTTGTATGGTACAATAAGGACTACACTCTAGTGTAGTAGAGTGTAGTCCCTATCGTACCATACAAAAGTTGTTTTATTCACATGATCAACTGGGTACATAAGCAATATAATTCAAATAAAAGCATACCAGCCATTTTCACAGAGATAGTACAACCCTTAGGAGAGGGATTTTTCTTTAAAGAGTAAAGTTACTTCACTATTTGCAACATATGTGGAACATGCAATGGGTCACATCCCAAAAACATTCCTTGGTCATAAATGGTTCTTCATAAGCTATCCAAACTTCATACATTTTGTTGATGTATACAAGGTGAATGTGTGTTTTCAATATTTACTCGAATGAGGTGTCGAAATTAAAATTAGGTGGCATTGATCATCTCGAATATATTGCACTGGTTTTCAGCATGACGTGTAAAGCAAAAGAAAAATCAAATCTAAATTCTTAGACAAGCTGTCCACGTTCGCACATTTAAATCAAAGTTCCTTACCAGCGAAAAACAATGGGATAAAATGTTCGAATTTGAATGTGGGGTTTGATCTTGACTTAATCGAATTCAAATACATTGGAAACATACACTATCGCGAATTTGAATGTGGGGTTTGATCTTGACTTAATCAGAATTGTTTTGAGCTTCCATCCTTGATGTCAATAGCTTGCAATTTACCTTTATGATTTAGTCAATCAATAATTATTTTTGAATTTCTTAATATCTGTAAATTTTGATCAAAAATTGACAAGAGTGAGAGTAGCCCGAACTCCCATAAGTTCGGCCTTTGTGTTAATGTCAGCCCCACAATTGATAAACCATCTATATACAGTTGCCTCTAGAGATTAGAAGATACCACCCACTCCACATTGTATGCCACCTGATATAGCAATCCCATCAAAACATGCAATAGTGGATCTTTCTTTCTGCGTGATTAAACAAGCTCTTAAAGAAATAGATTTTTGTGATGAGGATAGCCTCTTGTGATATCCGAGAATCTTATATACCATGACAAAAACTAAAAAAGATTTATCATAAAAAATAACTCTATTTCTCTCCAACCATATAATTTCCATTCTTATCACAATAATTATTGAAAGCCAAATTTAAATATTCTATGTAAATGAAAGTAAAAATTAAGATGATAGACTACGACATTGTTGGGGGCAAGCCATCACAAATATTAAAAGGAAAGGGAAAATCAACTAAAAGTTAGCTACAAAGAAAAAGCGAAGAGTTAATCGAAGCTTCATGTAATAGTTGTAATATATGTAAATGTAGTTTTAATAATAAAAAAATAAGCATTTTACAATAGTGTAATGTTTGTTTCATTTATCTTTGTAATGTTAATTTCATCCTATCATATGTTTGTCCAAAATAATATTTTATATAAAAAAATAAAAATAAAGTAAAGAGTGGTAAATAAAATTGCTTTTTGAAATCTTTCTAACTAGAATATGTGTTTTTTTAAATTTCATAAACGTGCATGCACTTTTTTTTTTTTTTAATTTTAGAGACGTGCATGCACTTTAGAAAAATGAACACATTCTTTTTTAATTATTTTGGCGTTTATTAAACCTCCATGTGCACCCCATGGGGGCCTCCATATTGGCTTCTATTTCAATGTAAAAAACATGTACACATTAGTAACATGTGGATGTTCCTCTATGTAGAAACAAATTAAGAAAAACTTGACATCTATTCTATATTTACTCTACATCTTTTCTCCAACCCACATTCTCTCTTTTTAATCTTTTGCTAAGAGATAGTGCATTTTCTTGTTGATTGAGCTCAAATCTAATGAGGACAAGCATGCACGAGGTTGGTATCCATTGGCCTGACGTGGCATCCACTTGTACCGTGGTGGTCAACAAGGTGGGTCAATTTGTGGGAGGCATAACTTTCGCATACGAGATCCAATTAAGATTATTTTCATACCATTGGAAAGGTCTTGGTGTGTAGATAAACTTCAAGGGTGTGGGCACAAGTTCTAGATGTTATAACCCCCAAAAATGTCGTTAATGCCTCAAAATGGCTCTGGAAGGTTTCAGACCCTAGTTTTCCAAACTGAGACCTACCACTAAAATGGCCCTACTAGTCGATTCCTCCAATTTTTTCCACCCAGAAAGAAACCAAGATAGATGAAAAATTATATGATGGTCCAATCTAGATCATACCTCCCCATTTAGGGAGGATTTTGGTCCCAAAAATCTTTACTGAATGAGGTGAAGAATTTTTTCCTCTACCTTCTCCCTAGAGTACCATTCTTCTTTGCTTGGAAGTTGTCCTTACAGCCCAATCTACCAAAGGTCATGTCACCCCTGCCTTGTGGTTTTGGACTTCCTCTGCAAAATTGTGTCTTCTGCCAACTCTGCCTAAGCATCCGGTGCTAAGTCCTCCATGGTAAATAGGACCTCCTCCACCTCTTGATCCAACATGGAAGGGTCATAGAGTTTTGAATTCTCCGCATTCACTAATGAGTAAATGCACATGTATGGGTAGATTGAGTCTGTAGGTGTTATCTCCCATCTTCTCCAGTACCTCAAAAATGCCACACCAAAAAGCCTAGATATTCTTACCAGGAACATGTGGTCTTTCCTTGTTCAACTCTAACCAAAATCCTCCTTCCACTTTGAATGAATTCTTGGTTCTGTGTCGATCATGTCTCACATTATACCTTTCTCGTGTCTTCTTTACTGTCTCTTGTACTTTCAAATGGATATGCCTAATCTTTTCAACAAATTCCTCTTCTTTCAATGATTCTCATGTGATCTCTTCCCTCACTCCTCCTTGATGTCCATAAACAAAATCCAAGGGTAACAGTGGAAAACATCCAAAGCAAGTTTCAAGAGCATTCTTACCAGTAGAAGTATGGACTGCTATGTTATGAGAGTGTTACATGTAGATCATATTTCCATCCTAGTTCTTTGGATGCTTTTGATTGTAACCCCTTAAAAGTTGTACCAACGCCTTGTTGACTACTTCCGTTTGCCCATTTTTCCATGGATGGGATGTTGTAGATATATTCAACTTCGTGTCCATCTTCTCCCAAAGTGTAGTCCAAAAGGCACTAATAAATCTAGTATCCATGTCTGAGATTATGCTCCTTGGTATCCCAAAGTGTGCCTAGACCTGTTCAAAGAACATGTTTACTGCTTCTTGTCCTTTGATGGTATTTTTACAAGGCATTTAATAATTCACATCTTACTAAACCTATCAAATACCAAAAATAGATAGTCATGTCCCTTCTTGGTTGTTGAAAAACCTCCCAAAAAATCCATGAAAATGCTTTCCCAAGGTCGAGTGGGTATAGGTAAGGGATGGTATAGACCTTTCTTCCTATTACTGGGCTTGTTGGTACAACAAAGCATGCATCCTCTAATATATTGAGCTACATCTTCTTGCATTCCAAGCCAATACACATACCTTTGTAAGTTAACAATTGTCTTCTCAACACCAAAATGTCTTGCAACCTTGGAGGTGTAAGCCTCTCTGATAAGATGCAATATTTCACCTTTAGGAACACAGATCTTGTCTAGCTTGTAGAGCAAACCATTATGAAGATGATAATTATCCTTATTGTCACATTATTTTATATGAATTTGGCCTTGTAGCTATTGAAACACCTCTTTAAAGTCCTCATCTTCTACGCATGCCTCTTTGTATGCATCATAGGTAAAAGTATCTACGTGCATAAGAGTTCCCAAAGATGTAATCTTGGATGTGGGTGGCCTTGAAAGCATGTCTACCAAATTATTAGTGCTTCCCTTCTTATAATTGATGATCAGATGAATTGTTGCAAAAGCCCCATCCACTTGTAATGTCTGGTTTGTTGTAGCTTACTTTGGGATTGCAAATACTGTAGTGGTTGGTGATCAATGTGTATAATGGTTTCTTTTCCCATCATATAGTGCTTCCACTTATTAACAGCTTGAAATGGTACATAGAGTTCCTTATCATATGTAGGGTAGTTCAAAATCCCCCCATGAAACATCTCATAATGATAACATATTGGCTTACCTCATTGCATCTAAAATACTCCCATAACATACCCACTTGCATCTGTCACCACTTCAAAAGGATTTTGCAAGTTAGATAATGCGAGAACTGGTGCTTCACTAATCTTTCGTTTTAGATCATTGAAATATTTTCGTTGATTCTTTCCCCACTAGAAACTCTTACCACTCGTTATTATGGCGTGGAGCGGTGCGACTTCTATGTAAAATGATGTTATTAATTTTCATAGGTACTATGTTTCACAACAAAGCTCCTAAATTCATTGACATTAGTAGGAACTAGCCATTTTATGATGGCCTCCATATTTGTGGGATCTATCTTGAGGTCTCCTCCACCAATCACATACCCCAAGTACACTAATGACTACTGAGAAAACTCACATTTCTTGAGGTTGGCCAACAAGTAGTGCTTTTTCAAAGTCTCTAACACCTGCATGAGATGTGATATGTGCTCCTCCCAAGTAGAGCTATAAACCAATATATCATCCAAATACACTATGACAAATGAATCTAAATATGGATGCAATACATCATCCATCAATCTCATAGATGTAGTTGGTGCATTACTTAAAGAAAATGGCATGACCAACCACTCATACAAACCTTGCCTTGTCTTTAACATGTACAAGTTGGTGGTATCCTAATTTGAGATCCAACTTAGGGAAGTACTTGGCATATTGCAACTAGTCTAGCAAATCATCGATCCTAGGCAGCGGGTAACAATCCTTGAGTACAATATTATTCAATGCTCTATAGTCGGTACACATCTGCCAAGTCCCATCCTCCTTGGGTACGATGATGATATATGACCCACAAGGTGAGGTGCTTGGTCAAATTACTCCTTGTCATGATAGGTGACCCACAAGGTGAGGTGCTTGGTCAAATTACTCCATGCTCCAGTACCTGTTGCAACTATTTATTCACTTCATTTGCTTCTATAACATACTGGCTATAGTCAAATATTTGGTAATGGGGAGTTAGAAAACAATTGTATCTCATACTCCACTTCCATCTAAGATGGTATCCCTTTAGGCTCCTAGAACACTCCTATGTATGTATGTAGAAAATCTTCCAACTACTATTTTTTCTCCATAGTACATCTATCCAAGGATTCCTTTACCCTTACTGATTCATTACCTAGCCAATTCTCTCTTAAGAAAAGAAACACATGCTTCTTATTATAACTAATCAACTTTTTGGCTTGGTTGGCAATTTTCATTTGATACCTTGCTTTGATTTATTTTTTCTTTTAAGAAGGCCACTTTCAGTTTTAGTTTGCTATTTTCTTTCTTCATTTCAATCATATTATTGTAGTTTGCCTAGAATAGTCTTTGCATTTTGGTTTTTTCCTTTAAACTAATGATTTCACATTGAAAGATCTCATTACTCTAGTTGAAAGATCCAAACATATATGTGTAGAACTATGGAAATATTTTGGAGGTTTTTTAAGGAATTGGTTCACAAAACTATTTGATTAGATCTTTATAGGCATATGAATTTTAGATTAGCGGTGAAACAAAAACTTTCTCAGATGACTAACACATGAGTAGCTCATGGATTCAAGGAATGTATGACTTAATTTTTACCTGCACGGTTGCACCCACTCACACAATAGTGATTGATGTCTTCTTAGGGTGACAACATGGTACTTAGAATTAGATATAAAAGGAACATATATATTATCACTCGGGCATGCAAAACCAACCTTGAAAATTAAGCACCATCCCTCTTTCTTTCTAACGCTGCATTCAGAGTTTTATTTCAATAATTTACATTTCCTCTGAACTTTGACTTTCCATTTCTTTACCTTTTGTCAAAAAAATTATTTGCATGGCTTGTCCACTTGCTAACCTATTTCTAGTCCCCATTGATGGATAATTGTTGGGTCTTGTGAAAGACATGCACATTTTTTAATCTGTGTAATATCCATTTTTCATTTTATTCATAGCATAAATAAGGAAGTTGTGAATACATATCCCACACACTTCCCGAAGAAGTTCAAATAATGGTGGAACTAGAGCTCCCCCCAACTATCTGAATCCCAAAAAATCTAGAAAATTTAGTTAACTGGGGATTCAACCAACTTGAAGATACCACCCATTCACATTAAATGAGCACACCATGTGAAAGGTTTTTAGTTAGACATATAAGGTTAAATATAGTTAGAGCATATTTTCATTATTAAGGCACAACTAAGACTTTCCTAAAAACATTCATCATCCCCACCAAATTGTAAAGACCTCAGTATTTCCCCCATCTACCATTGTTGTAACATGTATATTAATTTGGTAAAGAATTGGGAAATGAAATTTAGTCATTTATGGATGAATTAAGATATCTCCACTAGGGTTATGGATGCTCACTAGTAGTAGAGCAAGGTCTATGATTTCGGGGTGACTCCATGGAGGTTATGGATGCTCATGGGTAGTGCTTGGTTTTGTGTTTTTTGTTTAGATATTTTCTCCTAGGTATAATATGTTTGGTTTTGTGTTTAATAGTTTAGATATTTTCTCCTAGCTAGGATATGTGTAGATTAGGATTACATCTTACACATAGATTAGAATCATCCTTGCATTCTACATTCAACATTTTCATTTTCATTATTAGAACCTAGTAATGGTTGTCAAGCTATAATCCACGTGGGTTCCCTATTTTAATCAATTGCATAATGTTGAAACACTCTATCGAATTTAGAGCCAAAGATTATCATAAGTTAGAGTGCAAAGCTAAATTAAGATTACTTTTACAAACCATTGAAGTATTGCAATATTAGTAGAATTCCTCCTTGAACAAGTTCATCCATAAGATGGCGAACTATTGGTAACAAGTCTTGGAAGAACAAGCCCAAAGGAGAGAAGGATCCTATTTTTGATGTGACACATCACATCTATCTAGAAGAAAGGTTAGACCCACAAGTATATGCGTCAAAGGACAAACATTTGAAAGGGTATGTTGAAAAAGTGCGGTTGGTGGACTATGGCATCTAGAATTATGCGGTCTTTCTTGAGTTTGTACCATATCAATATAGTGAATGGACGGAGGAGGAGATGAGGATATGGGGGTTGTTATGTTCCCTATTCAAGTGTATAATTGAAACCTTGTTGCATGTCCTGTGCTTTGACGATTCTCTAGCAATGTGGAATTTTTTTAAGCTAGCATTGTCGCAAGTGCATTCTGGTGGAATTTGTATGGGTCGGAAGGCCCCTATAAATGATGAAAAATTCCATGCCATATCAATATTTTTGTCGAAGGGATAGGGATGAAATAGGCACATTTGTAGTTCGACACACTATGCAAAAAAATAAGAATGCATAAGAATATGTGGATCCATGTGTAAAATACGGGGTTATGAAAATAGATCGAGGGATCGATGTAGCTTCCATCAATCACATACCAGTTAGCATGGTGGAACACTTTTGTTTACTAGGGTGTGGTAGACTTGTAGAAAGGGGGAGTGCTCAAATCAGGAAGTTCATGTGGTGGATGTTTTTGTAAATAGAGTCAAATTGAATTGGGTGTGGTACCTTACAAATGAGATATTGCAATGCACCACAAACTCACATGATAAGAACCAAGACTTCTAGTTTGGTAGCTTAGGAATAGATAGAGAAGTTGGAAAAAATATAGGTAAAATGACAATGTTTGTGGATGAGATTCCAAAATTATGGGTTTTCCATAATAGGATTAGAGTAAACGATACAACAAAACATAGAATAGTTGTAGGAAAAATATGAATAGGTTTCCATTGAATCTCATAGAATATCATTCAACTAGGATGTGCTTGAGGATGAAAAGAAGAAACTAAGGAACATGGTATGGGAACTTGCATAGAAATCATAGTGTCATTTTATGACAAGTATGAAGATGACGCAAAACATTAAGGTGGAGCTAGAAACATTCATGTTGTTAGTGCCCATGACAAAGAAATTAATAGAGGTGTTAATGGTTGAGGATGTCCAAAAACTCCAGGATTCTAGTTAGAGAAGGAGCACTAGATCGGAGGAATTTAGTAAGGTTAGGGATTCAACCATTAGATAACTTCCATACTTCAAGAGACCCTTTTTGAGGATTGGCATGTAGGACCCATCTCAAGGATGAGTTGGAAGGTGTGGTTGGGGAATTGTCATGGCTTAGTTTTGATTAAGTGTTGGTGTAGAGTAGAGTTCAATAGAAGATGAATTTGTAAAATCCTGAGTATGTGATTCGAAAAAATCCTAAGTATGTGGAGCTAGGAAATCATCTTGTATATCCTATGTGCCTAGTTTTCCAAATACTCTATACATGTCTTTAAAGATGAAAACTCTTTTGTAATATGTTTGTATGAGTGGGTTATAATTGCCAAATTCCATAGTATATTCTAAAATCTTCAATGACCACTACAATTGTCTATATACATGAGGCATGTGTTGTACTTGTAGAGGTTTGAGAGGTTAGAGATGTTGTTATTATTTTTATGAGCTCTCAGTTATTTCTTTGTGTGGAAGTGAAGTGAGCTCATGCATATTGTTAATATAGAGGATCATTGTTTTTCATATGTGTGTATATTTGTCATTTATCTAGATGAAATTTGTGTGTTTGCTATTAATTTGAATGATGTTAGTTCTAGTGGTTGGAAGGAATGCAAATGAATCCCTGAGGAATGCAACCCCCACTAAATATTTAACACTATGTACTTTACTTAATGGTAGCTATCATATGATCCTTGGGTGAGACCTCCTTCCTCTTGGAAGGTTGAATATGTCAGTGCCCTATACTAACTCAGATAATTGTTAAACACCTACCATGAACCCTAGGTTTTTCATAAAGCCAACAAGTTTTATCCTATGAAATTATCTAACATGTAAACATACCATGATCTTGATTAAAATAAGAATAGATAAAGATATGATTGAAAGCTTAATATAATAGAAAAGGTTTACATACTTCAACAAATTTAAACCTTTGGTTGCTAAACTTTTATGAACCATGGTTCATACTACTCAATAACCAAACTCACCTCATCCTTTTCATGTAGTTGATAGGAATAAATTTAAACCTTTGGTTGATAAACCTATATGAACCATGGTTCATGCTTCTCAGTAACCAAACTCACCTCATCCTTTTCATGTAGTTGATAGGAATATTATTATTTGTCTTTTTTCAAAGGTTTCATTTTTAAAGGAGTGTGGGCCTACGATGCCCACAACCAATATAATGATCTATTTTCTCCATTTAGTAAGTGGATGAAGGTCAATGGATATCTACATATGCCATGTATGAATATCTTGTTGCGGTTTTTCATGAGAACCACATTTAATATTATTGGCTAAAGCATTTGCGACTATGTTCCCTGCCTTTATAATAAAGACATGGATGAAAGTTGTTATATAATTGAAATTTGAAAATTCTCTCACATTTAAGATATACAAGAATATCATAGAAAATTCTCTTCACTTGATTATATAAAAATACCCTTAAGGTATGGAAACACCTTACAATTAATCATTTTATGGAAGGAATCCACTCATGTTCACTTGCCTCTTAAGGTTGGGTGACCTCTCAATGAGCTAAGCTCCAAATAAAATAAACTCCACACATCTCATAAGGACGTCTCCATCCTTATTTATAGCTAAGAAGAAAACTGTAATGTTCCTGACTTGGTTAGTCTAGGAAATGTTGTTAATGTGTATGTAAGATCTATTGCTTACAACATATAAATGATCATACAAATAATAATTGAGACAAAGGACTGCAAAGTTTGTATTATGATATCTCTGCGGATTATAATAAGCCGAATGCGGATGAATAAAATAACAACACTCCTTAGCTGGAATACAAATAAGTAACTAAAAGATAATACCTGGAATATGTGAGTGTTGTGGAATCAATGGGTGCACTGGGAATATGGCAGCTCTGACGGTAACTGCTGGAAGTCTGGAAAGTTCGCCCTGGGAGCTATACTTCTCAGAATGGCCTGGAAACTGTCCCAAATGATGTGCCCTGCTCTAGTCCTCAATACCGGTATCTGTCAGACCCCTCTGCTGATGAGTCTGGACCCCGGATGGATACCCCTAGGGGAATGAACCCCTCTTCTTTTGGAAAAATGCGTCCTAGTGATTCCGTCGTCGGAATCAGATGAGATATGTCTCAAAACAACCGCCTTGGTCTACTGGGAAATGGGTCGAAAGGGTTTCCCTGAATCTGGTATGATGCTCGCTCTGGAACCCCAAATGTGCCTACCAAAAGTGTCACACATCAAAGTCTGGAAAACACGTCCCAGTTGATTCCTCTATTGGAATCTGATGAGGAAATAGGAAAAACATGCGCCTTTCCCTCCTCTCAAATGGGTCGAAGGGAAATCTCATAATTCCCCCTGGATGGGGTAAGTCGACCCAAAACCCTCTCAGAAGTTGCGCCCTCACTCTGGATGAATGTGTCCTTGCTGTTGAACACTATGTAAATGTTGTTGAAGAATGATGGAAGACCTGAATGATCTTCTCGGTCACTAGGGTGTGTCTCTCAACACCGAAATCAACCAACTGGTGTCTTCCTCCTGGAATCCACTGAACTATCTCTCCTGAGATGTGCCTCTCTCCTCAATGACAAGTCATAATCTGCATAATGATGACTTAGGTCGCTGACCCTTCCTTTATAGCTTTCCAAAACCCTAAATCACTGCTGAAACCCTAATTCACTGTTGACTTCTATTTTTAGCTCATAATGACTTAAAAGTGCTTTTAACCCTCTTTAGCTCAATGTCACTTTCCGAATATAACACCTGTGACTGGAGTGACCTCTAGTAACCCTATTTACCCCTCTTTGGCCCTGGCTATAGTCTAACGGGGCAGTTTAGACCATTAAGCCTCCTCTCTGGAGCTCCTATTTGGAAAGGGACATTACAGTCCTCCC
>SNQJ01S0005765.1:144367-185364 GCA_010110895.2 Picea sitchensis
AAATATTTTAGTCACAACTTTCAACCACACTCAAGATTAGGAATTTTTTGAAATTCCTACATTAGTAGAGATCTTTCATAAATAAAACTATGTGTCCCTCCCCTAAAGTCACCCTTCATACAATAACAAAGCTTCCTTGGAGTGATGATCACCATTTGAATTTCATTCTATGTAGATATGGGAAAATGATCATACATTGAAGAACTTTCTAAACTTGATTCGTTATTGAAGATAACAAAATATTTTCTACTTGGTAGGTCTAGCACAATCCATTAAATCATATTCAAGTCTCTCCAAACATTTGCATGGTTTTTAGACCTCTATTTATTGATATTTTCAAAACAAGCCATAAAGCATATAATTCAACACAATTATTTGTCCCTTTCCAAATAACATATTTCAAAAAAATATAATGAGATCATTCAAAGAAGAGAATAAAACTTGCCCACACATACCTTAGGTTCCTTGATGATCCTTATAAAAGAAACTCCATGGCTTATCATAATCTATATTAGGTTCCATTGGATTTCTCTAAGGACTTTCTTTCTCATGTTTCCAACTCTCTCTATAAAGAATCTTGATTTTATGGGTTACATGATGTTATCACTAAAAAATGGTTCACTTGTGACAGTAAGAAAAGTTCACTAAAATGCACCACCATGCAACATATTTACCACCCATTTCATTGCATTCCACCTTTACTAGACCTACATAAACTTGTGGGAAAAAATCATACCATTTACCGCATTTTGGGTAGCATACTTTTTACCCATAATAAGTGCACTAGGTAGCATGGAAATTACCCCCCGATTTTGATTGTTTTTAGTTGTATTTTTCTAGAAAAGGAAAGTAGTTATAATTAATCACATTTAAACCCTAATTTGTATTCTTATCATTGATTTGGCTGATTGATCACTATTTTTCATGACCATGTCAAGGGGATTTAACCACTATTTTTTATATAAATTCATTGAGGTCCCTCCATTCTTGATCCATTCATACATTATAAGTGCATGTTGTCAAAATTGAATCAAAACTCAATAGAACTCCTTTCTCTCGATAACATGTTTGGACCTTTCATGCTACTTACAACCATGGAGAGGGGATCATCACATACTTGGACACATTTTGGGAACTTAGTTGGTATTGGTCTAGTGACCACAAGAAACACAAACCAAGCAGTAAACAAACAAAAGAACAAAGAACAAAATACAAATTACAAAAAGAATCCACTTTGGTGAAATGGGAAGGCCATAGGCCCACCGTTTATGGATCAGATGGTATCATAGCAGGTTCACCAAAGACCTTGAAGAAGTTGCCATGGGAAAATATTTAAACATAGAGAAGTTGGAAGAGTTGAGAGACTTCAACAAATAAATCCAAGAATAATGTAAGTATTGGAGGCAGGGGGAATATGAGTTGGGGAAATAACTTTCCAAACGCCAAGATTCCTTCATTGCCATGAGGGCAGGATTAGATAGGAGCATATTTAATCTCTTTTAGTTGGGGGAGAAATCCATGGATCTATATAATTGGCAAGAGGAGAGGTTCATTGAGGTCACTTATCACCTATACTATGACTTGAAAGTAAAGGAAGAGGCCTTTAAGAAGCTAGAAGTAGTTTTCCAAGAGACCAAGCAAGCCCCTTTCATTTTCACTACTGAATCTAACACCATGGCAAAGGAAAACATGGTAAAATCACCTTTCAATACCCTTGGTGACTTTGAGAAGCATGCTAGAGGCATAGGTTCCAATATCATGAGCCAAATGGGCTATAATGGCCAATGGCTAGGCAAGGAATGCCACAAGATTTTGATTCCAATTGTAGCTCACTAGAGGCCCAAGCATGAAAGCCTAGGATTCAATGGACAATAAGATAACACAAGTGCAAATCAAACCACTTTTTTCAAGGCAAGAGGAACGAGAAAATAAGTCATGTGTAGCAAGCCACTCAAATATTCGTGTAGAAGCTTGGAAGATGGTAACACGGAGATGATTCCTCCATCCATATTCCCTCCAACTCTTGGGGAACCAAGTAACGAAGCTAGCAAGCATCATCAAAAACCAAAGAGGTATAGAATAGTTTGTTTATGTTGCAATAAAACGGGTCATAAGGCTAGAAATATTTGGAACTCTAGAAGGACAAGCAACCCATGTAGGAACTTTTGTGAGTATTGCAGATTGACTAGACATTGGGAGGCCAAATGTTGGAGGCCTCACCCAAAACTCTATCCCAAGAATGAAAAACCAAGAAGAAATATTTGAGAGTCAAGGTCAAAGGGAAAGAGGAGTTGGTTGTAATTGCATCCCAAGAAGAAATGGTTTTCCAACGAGGTATTGTAGCAGGGAATTTTATCCACAACCATGAGAAGGACAATAGGGTTATGCCAAAGGTGATTCATATTCATCTCTTCTCTTCCATCATACAATGGAGGCACCCATTTGTGGAGATTTTCCAGAGTCATCTTATTGATCGGAGAAGAATATTGAAGGGATTTGAATCTTTTGGGAAACAAAAGCTTTCAAATGGGGACATGTGACCCAATTCGATTCTTGCCTAAATTATTTTGTAAAATTGTAATAAACTTGTAATTATTTTTTTTATTTCATTTTGTCTTTTTTGTCAAAATTAGAAGTGGAAACGAATGATGCAATAGTTGGTCTTCCAAAGGAAACATATTAAAGTAGTGAAGGTTGTATCAAAAGGTGAAATGAAGGGAGAAAAGGATAACTTGGGAAGTTTTCATAGATGAGAGCTCGAAGAGTGAAGCATGCTTAAAGATCGGTGGAAAAATGAGTCAAGGAGCCTTCCCACGATGAGCGAAGGAATCTATAAGACATGTCTAGATACAAAATGAGTGAAGGAATCTATAAGACATGTCTAGATACACATTTTCATGATAAACAATGCATGATATTTGTGCATGGTTAGCTCCTTGTTCCTATTGTAATGAAACCCAAATAAAAATAAATCTTTATTGCTTATACTATGTGGATGTAATTTGCTCTATGGAGTTATATTGTGGTTTTGGTTTGAGTTTTATTACTTGAAATTTATGTTCTAGTTAATAGATGCAAGATTCATTATCTCAATCCTCTCTAAGATGCATTTTCTTCTTGATTGAGGTTCCAGTCACCCACAAATTGCATTCCCTCCTTTGGTATTTTCATTTTATTGATGGGAAAATTTTCTTTTGTCTAGGAAAATTTATACCCCTTTGGCTGCTTTAGGGTTAGGCATCCTAACCTGAGAAATTGGTCGCATTTTATTGCATGGTGTTTTCTGTAATTTAGTGCCTCCTATGCCCCTGTGTTGTTTTTTCCCTATGTTAAGTGTCTAAACTTCCTCTAGTCATTTTTTCTTGGATGTTAATAATAATACACACACCAAATTCTAGTCATTTTTGTCTCATAGTGCTTAAAATATCCTTAGGAATTGTTCTCCATTGTTGAGCTACTAAACTCATCCAAAGAACATTTTCTTCATTACTTGTCATCTAAATTAACCCCCTTGGAAATATTCTTCTTTGTTGGATGATTAAATCCTTCCACTTAACATTTCCTTCATTGTTGGTCTTGAAATAGTTTAAATCTAGTTAAAATAAGTCTCTAGTGACCACAATCACGTAAACCAAGTAGTAAACACCCTAAACAAAAGAGAAAAAATAAAATCCTTAAAAGAATTGTGTTGGTGAAATGTAAAGACCATAGCCCACAATTTATGGATCAATATCCCTCCTTTAGAAATATATTTCTTTTCAATTTCATACCATTTTTTTTTGTGTCCAAGTCAGTCACAACCCTTAGATATGGAAAATTGCATACGCTTTCTATAGTTTTCCACCAACACATTTGGATGAGCTAATTTAAAACTATGAAAAAAAACATTTTATTCCTTAATAGCCAAATACTCCTGATTGTATATCAAGGTAAAGCTTTATAAAATTTATTCTATTTTTTATTATATAGAGTAATAATTAATCACCTAAAGACCTTTTTTAATTTATCTAGTCCATTCATTTGAAATTTGGAATGTCCCATTGTATCAAGGTAAAGACTATAAGAATTTTCATTGTATTTTTTTATTATATAGAGTAATGCACCACCAAAGACCTTTTTACTGGTTTGTTCATTCCATTTGAAATTTGAAGAATTTCATTCCACATTGTTCTAAAAGGAGTGAAACATATGAAAAATAGTTGGTCACTTGATTGTTCTAGCAAAGGAGGAACATATGAAAAATAGTTGGTCACTTTATTTACATAATGTAAATCTACCAAGCCCCCACCAATTTGTATTTTAACAATTATCGTAGTTAAAAATTTATGTGTTGTAGTAAAAAACCCAAACAATAGAGAAAAAAAATCCGTGAAAGAAACTACAGGAAATGTAACTATAGGCCCACTGCTTAGGATCGATATCTTTTTTTAAATGTGGTTTTCACATTTGTGTCCAAGTCACAACCCTTAGATCTATAAAATTGCACACCCTTGCTATAGTTTTCGATCAACACCTTGCTATAGTTTTCGACCAACACATCAACATGAGCTAATTTAAAACTTTGAAAAGACATTTTATTCTTTAACAAACAAATAACCCACATTGTATATCAAGGTAAATATTTATAAACTTCATTATATTTTTCTATTATCTAAGAATAATCAATACCAATCAGTTAAAGACCTTTTTACTTATATTTTCATTCCATTTGAAATTTGAAGAATTTCATTCCACATTGTTCTAAAAAAAAGATCATATGACAAACAGTTGGTCACTTTATTTACACAATGTAGATCTACCAAGCCCCCACCAACTTGTCTTTT
The DNA here is from genome assembly GCA_010110895.2 of Picea sitchensis. Lineage (NCBI taxonomy): Eukaryota > Viridiplantae > Streptophyta > Pinopsida > Pinales > Pinaceae > Picea > Picea sitchensis. Next base: position 149,191 of record SNQJ01S0005765.1, read on the forward strand.
AACAATAATCCCAAATTATAAAATTATGTTCCGCAAAGTAAAAAAAAAAACTCAAACAATAGAGAAAAAAAATATAAATTTTGCTTAACAATAATCCCAAGTTAAAAAATTATGTGCCGCAGTAAAACACCCAAACAATAGAGGAAAAAAATAAAATTTTTGCAAAGAATCCATGTTACTAAAATGTACAGATCTTCCTTTTGAAATGTGGTTTTCACATTTCATATCATAATAATATTTTCCTATGTCTAAGTCACAACCCTTGGAATGAAAAATTGCACACCCTTGCTATAGTTTTCCATCGACACTTGAACATGAAATAATTTAAAAACTTTGAAAATAATTTTATTCATCCACACAAATACCCCAGATTGTATCCGCAAAGATTTATAAACTTTATTATATTTTTCTATTATCTAGGAGTAATACCAATCAGTCAAAGGCCTTTTTACTTATTTATTCATTCCATTTGAAATATGAATAATTTCATTCGAGATTGTTCTAGCAAAGGATCATATGACAAATAGTTGGTCACTTTATTTACATAATGTAAATCTACCAAGCCCCCACCAACTTCTATTTTAACAATTATTCCAAGTTAAAAATTTATGTTCTAGATCTAACCATAGCTTCTTTTTTTTTAAATAAAATCCAACTCATACTTGCTTTCACCATCAACCTTTATTCTTTTGAAAATTTTCCATTTTGAAAATGTATAATAATTTGGAAGTCACTTCCCTAGTACTTTTAATTTTGACCACTTGATTATATCTTCTTGATCAATAAACTTTATTGCAATGTGTTTCAACATATTTACAAATTGATTTTATCTCTCTATTTTTAATCCCTACAAATTCAAAATTTCAATCAATTTCCATTCCTATAACCACGCATTGCTACAATTTGGATTGGTTACATCTTCTAGTGAATATACCCCATAGTATGCAAATCATTTATCAAGTGTTCCAGTAGTTTAAACTTTCCTTTGCACCCAATTAATGGGTCTTCACCGGGGTCTTCATCGATTCACACTCTATTTACTTTCCCTACTTGTTAAGACAATTTCATATTCCAATTAGAAGAAATTCCCTAACTAGATCACTCCATACAATTTATGAGCCTTTTTTGTTCCTTCTTTCCTTTTTTAATCAATCTTCCATTAAAATTATTTTTAGATATTTTGATTTCATGACTTTTCCAGATATCCCTTCATTGTAGATTAATCTTGAGAGACAATTTGTTGTTATTTCCATACTAATGAAATATATGTTTTTCAAGCTCCAACCACCAAAATTCATTTAGGTTTTCCATTATTAACTAGATGAGGAGAGGAATTCCTTCTTTTTTCCTTCTTTATAGTCCATAAAAAATTTAAACATTTTTTCCTTATTTTAGTTAGTATGCCTTTGGCAATTTGGGCAATAGACATACATGTTGTACACTATAATTCTCTCTAAAATAACCTTCACCAACACTAATCCACTTCCTTGAGACAATAACATGTTACACAAAATTGAAATTCTAACTTCAGTTTTTTTATACATCCATATCTAGTTAACAAACTTATATTCATTTGACTTTAAATTAAAGCCTGAATACTTTATTCCATGATCTATATCATAATAATTTATGGGGATAATGTTAATAACTTTGGATTTTTGTACTTCATCCACTTCATTGAACAAAATTGTGGACTTCAACATATTGATATCCATACCTATTGTAATACCCTCTATTAACACATGACCATAATGTATAAGTGTGTTGTAAGTGAGTTAATATTAGATTATATTGGAATCAAAATGGAAAAAAATAAAAATAATATGATAATAAAAGGTTCACTTGGAATTATATCTCAGTGGGATCAACATAGAGGCAATGAACCAACAAGAGGGGAAATGAGGGTGAGTCCATTAAATATCCTCCACTTCATTGAACAAAATTGTGGATTTCAACATATTGATCTCCCTACATGTTGTAATACCCTCTATTAGCATATGACCATAATGTGTAAGTGTGGAGTAAGTGAGTTAATATTTGATTATATTGGAAATAAAATGGAATAATTATAATAACAATATAATAATAAAAGGTGCACTTGGGATTATATCTCCTTGGGAGCACCATGGAGGCAATGAAGTAACAAGATAGGAAATAAGGGTGAGTCCAATAAATATTATTTTATTAATGAATCCAAGTGTATAAATCCAAATATTTCATATTATTCTTGTCTTATGTTCCATATGTTATTTTATCCAAGCTCAATAGATGGGTACATATTTCCAATGCAATCTTGCAATGCATGTGGAAATTATGGCTAAATGGATTGTTGATGACTAAGTTACAAATGAGATTCCCTAGTTTCTAGCATTAGATATTTCCTAGATAGACTATATGAAGAAATGTACATAAGTGGGATAGCTTGAGGGACTATCTAGAAGTGGAGGGGATATCATTCCTTGTGGTGTGCAATATTGAGAGGGAAAGAAAGACCAATGAGTGGGATGGATGTAATAAAAAGATGCATGATATGTTAATTGATTGGATGAGTTGTTTAAATAATGTATTGAGAGAGTAAACCAAAGAAATAGACAATAAATTTTACCCTTGTTCTTTCAATTCCTAGAATGGGCATGGAAACTACTCAAGATGGTGCTTATGGTCAAGAGGAAAAACATTGCCATGGAGTTATTTTTTCAAGTGTAGCTTATAACAGATAAGTAATTTGGGCTTGCTTATTTATATTTTGAGTTTTAATGATTATGGGTAGTGATTCTACAATGAATATGTACTTTCTTGGAAAGACTGCACTTGTTTGGAAGTCGAAATTGTTTTCAAGAGAGCATGCTAGACTATTTGGGAGACATTTATATGCATATTTTAGAGGCTATTACATTTATATCTTAAGGAAAAGGGAATACTTATGCCTCTATTATTTAATTTAACTTCCATCCATGTTAATTTGTTATGGTTGAATATGATTTGCAAGTACATGCATATATATTATTGCATGGAAATAATTGTTATTAACAGCTAAAATGTTGAGAATTCATGGAGTTGCTAGACATTGCAACAGGAAAGTTGCAAATCAAGTAGTCACATGAGCATTGACTACAGGAAATTTTCTTGTTCAAAAGAAGGAATAATGAACTTACATGTATTACTTTGAACATGCATATGCATAGAATGACGAGTCATTCTATTTTATTAAATTGTTTGGTAATTATGATTGAGTTACTAGATACAGGAAATTCTAAGTTCATTACATATGGTTCTATACATATTGCAATTGAAGTATGATGTACATGAAATACTGAAAATTGTTGGCAGTATGCAAGATGAAGCCTTGCAGGAAAATGGTATGCAGTTTGGTGCCTGTGGAAAACCACAAGGATGGCTGCATTCATAATATGGAAAAAACCAAGATGAATTATGAAATAGAATTTCATGTTTTGGGCATAAAGTTGAATTCCCTTTGAACTAAGTTGGAGTTCCTAAATGAATTCTTTTATTTTTTCTCATGATAACTACATGTGGGTGATATAGATGAGATGATGTTGATTAAAGTTAGAATGTTGACTACAAAGAGTAGCTTGGGGAAGATGTTGATTGGAAACCTTTGAGAGCCGTTGGAACAACGAGAGCCATGGTGCTCTGAGACTTCCTAAGCCAGCCTGTTGCTGAAGCCCTAGGAAAGGGAGGTGTAACAATCGATGGATTGTGTGACAGTGAAGGTGTACACTCCTGGGGTGGGACAGGAATGCGGGGAAGGAGAGACCATTGGTTGGAGTGTTTGTAAGGTTTGGTACCTTGGTATAGACCATGTGATATGGAAGGTATTCTCAATCAAAATATAAGAACAATTCTCTATTTATTGTATGTTGTGTATCTGGTATATAGGTTACAATGTTATTAGAATTGCATGTATATATATATATATATATATATATATATATATATATATATACATTGCATATATTCTTGCATTACCTACATCCATGACTGTATATAATGTGTTTTATGTTTCATTGCTTAATAAATTTATACCTGATGCTAATCATGCTATTGATTGGAATGTGATTTTGGTGTAGCAAGAAGGCATCTTGCAAGTGCATCATGTGCGCATATTGGACCAGAATAGCAAACAACTTTGGAATCGAGTCATAGGGCTTGTAAAGGTCCAGTGGACTTGGTACGGTCTCGAGGACACGACATGAGAGAATGAAGATGATATGTGGGCAGAATACCTGCATCTTTTTGAAGATTTTGGAAATCTTGTTGATGTTGTGTAAAAGTTGCACAGAGGACAGTGCAAAAATAAGGGGAGGGGATTGTAATATCCCTAAGGATGAGCCCAGTTATATTATGTATTGTAAACATGTTTTGTAGGTTGGTGAGATGAGTTATAATAAGATACAAGGCTTATTTGGTGATTAGGCCGGAGAGCCTAGGTGTTAAAGGCTAGGAGCCTGATTTTGTATATGTAATTATGCAGATCATTAATAAAATATAAACATCGTTGTGTGTAGACTGACCACGAATAAAGAGTGATGGGGGACTAAGCTTCCACAAGGTTGGGTAAGGGAGGAGACCAAGTGTTTGGGCCTAGGGGATAAGATAGGGGGCTTACCTCTAAAGCAGGGATGATTTTAGGGGCTAAATTTCGCTCATGGGATAATTTTCCATGGTTTTTCAAAAAACGAGATTCGCTATTTTAAAAATGATTCACCCAAATTCTATAGGATACAATTATTTTACCTTAAAAATCGCCAAAATTTTATAAAAACTATATAAAATACTTAGAAATTTGAATATTTTTACAAAAATATCGCGAAACATTTATAGTTGACATATGAAGGATTAGTAAGATTCGACAAAGTTTCTACATTTTAAAATAAATTTCCATCCTTAAAATCATCCCTACTCTAAAGGGGATAATAGGTTATTATTATTTCCTAAAGGATAAGGTGGAAAATTGATGAGTGTTGTCCTAAGTTCCTGGGAAAGGGGAACGAATGAAAATGTGGTGCATGCAGCTCCAGGAAGACAAGTGTCGACCTGGGTGCATGCAGTTAAAGCTGATGAGTTGAGCTGTGTTGGGGGTTCATCCTCCATTATGGAATTCACTATCTATCTTGTTTTGCGTGGAAAGTGATCTTTGGATACCCTCACACACCATTGAAAATCAGTAACCCATGAGCCAAACCGCGCTGGGGTTGGCGTGTCCATTCTTCCATACTCGGCCTGAGTTTGCTGGAATCCTTTCCGACAAACCGGTTTGTCTCTGTGTTTTGACCTCTGCATTGTTTCTTGGTCACGCACCCTAAAACCTGTGAGGAAAACCGACAGACTAATCCACATCTTTTGTGAAGCCCAAGCATCCCATATTTATTTGTGTCATGTGTGTCATAATTGTTGGTTGTTGTGGCCATGCAGTTCCTTGGCTGAGTGTGGCTTGTTGCCTCTATCTGTTCCTTGTCGAACCTTGTTGTTTTCCTCCTTGTGCGGGAATGGAGTTGAATAATTAGGTTGTCAGGCCTGTGTGCAAAAATATCTCCAGGTGAGGGAGGTGGTTGTGGCTGAAGAGGCAGGTTGTCAGGCCTGTGAGAAACTCTCTCAGGTAAGAGAGTTTGCTGGGAAGTGGTTTTCTCCTAGAGAGAGTCCAGCACCAGCTACGGAGCTCTGAGAATTCCTGGTTCGACTTGTTCCGAGACTTAGAGAGGGAAGTGAAGCAACCGATGGAATGTGTGACAATGAAGTTATATACTCTCGGGTGGAACAAGCATGTGGGGAATGAGAGTCCGTGAGTAGTGGGCGTAAGAAGGCTCTTGGAGAGAATCCTTTCGGTTGCACTGTGCAGTTTCCTATAACCTCATCCCAGTCTAGGATTCCCTTGCCCTCAGTGNTATACTCTCGGGTGGAACAAGCATGTGGGGAATGAGAGTCCGTGAGTAGTGGGCGTAAGAAGGCTCTTGGAGAGAATCCTTTCGGTTGCACTGTGCAGTTTCCTATAACCTCATCCCAGTCTAGGATTCCCTTGCCCTCAGTGGAGCTTAGTCCCAGCTCGGGGGTGACCCACTAATGAGCGTGATGAGCAGTGTGGTCTATGGCTGGGAGGTTCGTGGAAGGTCTGCACATAATGGTGGATTTACTCCAGCTAAAAGATAAGTATCAGTCCGTGCTTAATTTATACATTATGCATGCTTGTGCTATTGATGCTTGAATGTTATCATGTGTTCCATTGCATGTGGATTTACTATTAATCTTGTAATCTGAATGGTAATAATAACTCTGTGTTATGTGTTTAATTTCAATTAAAATTCATGTTATATATATGTGTGTGTGTGTGTGTGTATTCCATAGTGGTATCATTACCCGGTCTCTGTGGAGGGTCGAGGATGCTACAATTTGGTATCATAGCTAAGTCATAGCTAAGTAGTGGCATTGCCCAGGCCTGTTGATGGATATTACATTCATATGTTAAGGAAAAGGGAATACTTAAGCCTCTATTATTTAATTTAACTTCCATCCATGTTAATTTGTTGTGAATCGCCTTTTGGATATCTTAAAAGAGGCTCGAATCATGAAGGAAATGTAATTGTTTCTATGGAAAAGTATTGTATATGTGGGCTATTGTATTTTCCAATGTATCAACTATAAATAATTCATGTAATATCAAAATATACATTATGTTCTAAATTTTTTGAATGTGCACATTACTATTGAATTAATGTGTTATGGGCAATGTTATTATGTGAAAAAATGTTAATTTCCTATAAATCACATAAAATGATGTTCATTACATCTTAATTAGGTGTTTGGTTATGTTACAATATGGTATAAAAGATACTAGTTACAATGAAAAGGATCGATGGGCCAAAATTTAGCTTCTATATAAAGAAATTATAGTCTTCATATCAAGTGTTTGACAAAATGTCTCATGGAGAATAATGCAGAAAATGTGTGGAAGCCTATAAATGATGGAGTAATGGATTTAGTTCTTAAATTCAAGTAATATTATAGAATATGGGCAAGTTATGGAGGTGTAAATAAAGTAAATTCTTAAATTTCAAAGCTAACTATATGAAAATTGGGTATAAACATAGTTGGATAATTGTTTGATAAAATGCTTGTGCAGAAAAAACTATGTAAAAGACATAATTGAGAGATTCAGGGTCTCAAAATGCCCAAATAGATTTTTCAATAGATCATATGGTTTGAATTGATGTTATTCTAGTTATAATTTTAAATTACAAATGAAATGCATGAAGTTCAAATTTTGGCTCTATGAGAGATGGACATAGATATGAATCTTGGTAGTGATAGAAATTCAAATTCTAAGAAATATATTTGAAACTCAACTGCAATTTATTGAATAATTTGCATCACAAAAATATCACATGTGCGACGAAGACTTCAACCCATTTTCATAAAAAATGTGTCATCGAAGCAACAAGGAACTATGTTTTGGTCATAAGTTCAATAGTTATCAACTTCAAAGTCTCACAGGCTTCTCCAATGGAAGTATTTTGTAGGTATAATGAATGTCTCCAAAGGAAGTCCATCATAGGTCCATAGGAACTTTTGATAGACTTCCATCGAACTAATTGACAATTTATCGATGAATTGGCTTTATCTACGACGCAATTTTTTTTTTCTTGTTGTCAAAAATCTGACAAAAAATTGCTTTTCCCTACGATGAAAATCCATAGCCTTCATCGTACAACCGTCAATGTTTCCATAAAATAAAATAAAAATTAATTCCAAAATATAACGAAACATATAGGTATTTATGGCTAGTTGGAAGGCCAATGCTCGATGTGTCCTAAAAAATTGGACTTAAATCCAATAAGACCGCTTGCCCTTTTATACTAAGGAATTTATAGAAATCATTCATTAAACCTAAGAAGCCTTTTCACCTAGTCCCTCATCCCAAGGGGTGTCCTTGTTGGCCATTTCCTTTTTCATATGTACATTTTTCACTCTAAGTTCCCCCTTTTCAACAAATTAGAGTCACTCAAGAATCATTGTTGGTTTTTTTGTAACCCTTGAGATGTTTCTAGCTAGGAAACTATGCCAAGGAATCCATTTTCAAATTTGTTCAAGTTGATTCTTTTTGTTTTCTTTAGCCTGTCCTAAAACAAAGTTTTTATCCTTCAATGTGGAATACTAACCTTTAAAATTTAATCAAGATAAATAGAACTTGAGAGGCATAACTTCTATATTTCATATAATTTAATATTTAAAGAATGATTAGAAGAACATAAGGTAAAAAAATAAAAAATAGAACAAGGTATTCAGTTTGAATAAATCTTGTTTCTATCCTAATAGAATAAAAAACACAAATTTATCCGAGTTAAGGAAACTATTAAATGAACATAAATGAATAATCCATTACCTTGCAAAGAATTAATGAAAAAGATATAGGTCCAAAATACTTACAGTATCATTTAGGAAAATTGTAATCTTTAACAATCCCTTCTTAAATTTGTAGTGGTAGTGGTTGTACAATTTTTACCACACTTATAACATAAGATACACGCTTGAAAGGAATATTATGAAAAAATAGACAACATGAAAACTGGGAACACAATCTAGAACAACTAAAATTATGAATCTCTCATGTTTTGAGAATATTTTTCATTAAAATTTCTTCGATCCTCTTTTACAAAAATCCAAGACCCTTTTTACATTGAATTTGTATCCTTTTATACAAAATGACTATAACAAAAATGGGTTATTAGGAGCTATTTTTTATCTTCAATATTGCAACAATAGATTTGGTTTCCCAAAAATAACATTGAGTATATTGTAATTCTCCCATGATATCTCATAGCTTTGCTATTTTTCTTTTGATGACTCATTCCTCGATTGACTGAATCAAAACCTGCCAATCTTCATTTGAAGGATATTAGTATGCCACCATTCTCCTATATGTGATATATAACTCAATATATTTTTCATATGTTGGAGCTATCAAAAAAAAATCTTTAGTATGCTATAGCGAATAAAAATCATCTATCAAGTTGTCCACTATTATTTGACCTCTTATAACTCTAGCCATTTCATTAAACTTCTCATCAATTTCTATGACTTTAAACGAACTCTAACTATAATTATAAAAGGTTAATATTTCCCCTTTTGTACCCCAGAAAGTAGGTAAAAACATATGTATTAACTTATCAGATTTATTGGAGAAAAGATCGGCATTCCTTTTGACAACAATGCATTTATTTTGGGCTTGTTGGATCAAATGTCTCTTAGTAAAAACAAAATATGTCTCCATTACCATTGAAGTTCTATCCTTTATTCATGTTTTCCTTATCTCTTCCTTTGACATATAATTAAGAGATTTTATAATATTGGTTGTTATTTGTGGTTGATTTTCTAAATCCCCGAAAACTTTCTATATAATATTATCTATTTCATTGGTCAATGTGTCTTCTTCTCCAATTAATTTGAAAGAGTCCCAGATTTTAGTAACCTTTGCGATGATTTGGTCCTATATGAGATGTCTTGCACCTATAAATTATGGTTTACCAACTTGTTTTCCCTGTAATTTCTCTACATCTCCATGTAGTTTAGCGTTTAACTTTTGGTATTATTCAATGATTTTATCTTCGTCCTTTAGTTGTTTCCTGAAAATATTAATTTCATCATTTTGTATAGAGAGTGATTTCTTAATTTTTTCAATCTCAACTCCTTTTAAATTAAGCTCCGATAAAGCTTTGGCCAATTCTTCAGATGCGTCTATTGGTTCTGAAGACTGTGAAGAAAAAATACCTTTCTTTAAAGATTCAATTTGTTTCTCATACACCTCTATTTGATCTTTTATTTGTATTATTTTCCTCAGAAATTGGTCTTTCTCCTACTACATTGCTTGTAATTATGGTGTTTGAACATTCTAGGTATATTAAGAATTTTCTTCATTACTTGTATTTCAATGTCTTTTGTTTTCATGAGGGTTTGTATACATGCAATATCTTTTGGATTTGCTCCTAAATTGATCACCCATTGCTCAAGTTATTCTACCCTCATTTGATTGGTTATGTTTTCTAATTTCACTTTCTTCAGTTGAATTTGAATCTTCCCATTTATAGTTTGCAACTTCTTCATTCTAAGAGAAGCTATCATAACATCTTTGTTCAACATTTCCCTAGTTTTCCTATGTAGATCCATTTTATCAAAAAAATTGATTATATTCAAATCAAGTGAGATATTAGTGACTTTATTTTGATATTTTGATTCTAATACAACTATATTTAGATTTCCCTTTTCATAATCCATAGAATATAATTATGTAGTCTGACATGGTCCTTGATCACAGATTTGGGGATAAATATTTTGCTTAATTTTCACACCCTTCTTCTTAATTTCCATAAATTGATGATAAATATTTCCTTTCTTAGAATGATCAAACTCCAATGTTTCCTTTCTAGTTTGACTTCCTGAAATCTATGCATTTTTTGATGATAGAATTTATATGATGACTGTAGGTTTTATTGTTGATGGCTCTGACACATATTGCACTATCTGGCTCTTGATTTCTTCATGTTCTTTTGTCTTCTGCCTTTTTTTATATTTTTCTTCCAATTCCTTTGGCGCTATTTGAGAAGTTCCTTGAAATTTTCTCTTATATTTCTTCTCAAACTGTTGTGGATTTTCTGTCAATGGTGAATGAGATGGCTAAATCGAAACATGTTCTTGAATTTGAAGAATTCTTTGTACATCCTCCAAACTGTCCATATAATCTATTAGCTCCAATTGAGGTTTAGGGTGATGTTAATAAGGAATTGAACCAAGCTATGTTCTTTTGGTTGAAATAATAACATGAGGATCATAGATCCACATTTCACCTTGTTGGAATCCCATTTCTTGAAGAAGCTTCTTTGCATCCTGCAAAGTTGATCTATTGTTTATAATAAAAGGTCCAACTTCATATTTAAACTTAAATCTTACCTTGTGCTTCTTAGACACAAAATCAATGTAATCATAATTCAGTCTTTTCCTTATAAATTATAAAGAAAGTATTCTAGGTGTTAGGAATTTAGGAAAAAGAAAAGGTTTTACTTCAACACCCTAAATCTTAATATTTGTGCGATCTTCAAACAAATTCCAATTTCCTACCATTTTATCAGTACTTTGTGGTATTATCCTTTTACACTCTGGGGAAATTCTAGGAGGATTTTCATCATGAATTATTTCAAAGGCCAATGGCATGAATTGATTAATGAATTATGATAACCCTGCATTCTGATATTTCTTTCTAATTAAGGGAGTCCAATGTATATTTGAACATGGATTACCCATTTCATATTCAATATTCATTTCAAGGTGTTGAAACCTAACAGCTTGAGAACAAAGAAATAAGTTTACAAAATATGACTGGTATCTAAAGTATCTGCTACCTTCAAACTCTGACAACTCAAAATGGATGTTATCGACCAAATATTGGGCATAATTAAATTTAACTAAGGTTTTTACTGTAGTTGAGAAAATAGAGGTCATAAACCCAAAAATATACTCATCGACAGTTTTGTCATCATTATTCCCTAAAGTTGCAGTCATCTTTGTTATAATTTGCCTAGATGTTTTAGGAAACATATCAATCTTAAAGTTGACAATATCTTCATGAACATTAATATTTTGAAACAAATAGGATTCTAGTAAGGAAGTTTTGGCTTGAGAACTCAATCATTTGAAATGCTCAGCTAATACTCTTTCATTTAGCATTTCTCTTTCAGGGTTTTGAGGCATCTTTAGCATTTCATAAATATATTGGGAATTTATCATAAATAGAACCGACCTGTTCTTAGAAACAACAACCCTTTGAGATAGAATGTAATTGGAAAAACACCAGGATACAAATTCAGGAAAATTATATGTCTCAGAGACACTGGACTTCATTAGATCAGACTCCCATGCATGATAAAAATCAATAAGGTCTCTAAAATGTTGTATGGCTAATTGGTGTAATTCAAACAGGTCAAAAGAGAGTACATAGTCAAATATATCTTTATCTCTATCAACCAAGTATTGATCTTTGATAGTAAGAAGTCTCTTGATTTTGCTAGACTTAGACGATTCCATTTCTAAATTTAGAATGCGAAAGGGAAGAAATTTTTTCAAAATACCCGGGATGATGCTTAATGAAGAGAGATTCAGGCTTCATCGATGATGTTCGATGGTGATTTGAACAACTTTAACCTCAATATTTCATTGACAAAATAACTTCTAACCATGAGATTTATCTTTTAACCAAAAACAATAGTCATAGAATATGTGTTAAACTTTAATTTGTTGGAATGACTAATTAAACATATAAATTTTCAAATAAATTAGTCATTTCACCTTTCATCACTTCTCGTTGACATTCTGTATTTACCATCCTATCACCCTGCCAAGTATCAATTTTATGTTTATTTCCATGGGGTTCCCTATTATTTTTTAAAACCATCTTGTGGGGGAAATGAATGCATTTATTCCATGTATCTCCAGTGAAAATAATGGTATGCCTTTTATCCCACCCCCTGTTAAACATTGTGCATATGGGGGGGGGGGATAATATGAACTGTCGATATGTTATGATCACGCTCTATCAATTTGCAACATATAAACACTTTATTACTATGTATAATGCAACAATGTTAATGTTTTATTTGACTACTAAATAATAATAAAGAAATAAAATGTAAAATTTAAACCAAACTACATTAAAATTTATTAAATTTTTTTAAAACAAAAATAAATAGAAATAATTAAAATAAATAAACCTAAAATGAAATTGAAAGAAAATTTGAAAGTTAAACAACTATTTAATTAACTGACAACTAATTTAAAACTAATGACTAAGATTTTTTTTTCATTGAAAATTATTCAATGTTACAACATGTAATTTTTATCAAGGACCGTAAAGATTTAAGTCTCTTAAAAATAGCAAAAGGAAAAAATAAATAATCATCTTGATAAGAATCCAACCCACCTCATCATCCTTTGGGTATGTGGGTTGATTTTCTACTTCAACTACGAATTTAGCTTTCATTTCACTAGCATTTTCCCTCTTATGAACATCTATTTTCATTCAACATATGTTTTAAATATTTATCGAAGCTATAATAAATACTTAAACAACCAAGAATTTAAAGAAATTACTTATTCAAAGTATTTATCATAGAAAATAGCATTTTCTCTCCTTAACTTCTATAGTTGCTATATAATTTTTTTAATGGTGGAATCAACGACTAGTCGAGCATGTACTTGCATGAAACGAGGTCATGTTATTAGACTGCTACCACTATAACCTCCAGAATTCCAATGTTGATCCAGATGGATATCGATGGCCACCCACCTTTTCCAACTGGCTCAAAACACTTTTCTGGCAATTTTGGCAATTTACTATTTTTAGCAGTTTTAACTTCCGGGGCCATTTTGAGGGCCTAAATGAAGTTTTTTTCAGGATCAAGCTTCTTAATGATATATAAAGGCATTATTGAGCCCCCAAAATGAGTCTCCTCGACAATACATTTCCAACAGGTTATTATACGCCTAAAATGAAGATCGTATGCAAACGTTACGACCCTGGGAAGTTGATGTACTAACTTACCCAAACAGGGCCCACATGACTTTTGGCGCTTCATATCCTAGGGTTAGGTTTTTGGATGTCTATGGTTTTTGGAATTCCTGTTTATTTTAAAAATGACTTCAGAGCCTCATTGTAATCACCTTCTTGCGAATGCGAGTAGCTGTCACATCTCTTCTCAGAGATAAGTTGTGACCATTCTAGCGAGTCTTTCACTCTGTATTTTTACAGTCTCTGTACATTTCTTTCATTAATAGAAATCATGTATTACTGTATATCTGTGTTTATGGTTGCATCTCTGATACATTTATGTTATATTATTGGATATCTATGATATCTCAGTGCATTTCTTTATTATATCTCCGTTCTCATTTCGTGCCGAAAATAAATCTGGATTAGTGGTTCCAGAGCAAGCTGCTCTTGATCATTTTTTTTTAGTGCATGTCCCCGACGAGGTCTGAGTATAGAAATTTGGGTCTTGATCTTGTCTCTCTTGAAGACAATCTCTCTCGTATGCCCAAGAAACCCTCCATGGTGGAAGAAAAGAAAAATGACAGAGCGAACGATCTTATAAATCTATTGCTTGAGCAAGCTCTCACGCGACAGAGGGACGAAATGATGGATATTTTTTCCCACATCCTTCAATGCCTGCCGATAACAACATGTGAATATTCATCAAACAACCACTTTCGAAGCACCTCTCCTTTCAAGGTACAGGTTAATTTTGATATTCCCATACTTAAAGGTTAGATAGATGCGGATGCGCTAGACAAATAGTTAAATATGCTAGACAATTATATCTCTGTTCACCATTTTTCTGATAGGGAAAAGATCACCTTCACACTCCTTAAAGCTCTCCCCCATGTCAAACATTGGTGGGAAACTTACTAGGAGAAAAGTTCCACAGAGGAGTCTGGAATATATGGGGACGAGCCCACTTGGGATATTTTTGTGGACGCGGTAAAGGAACAATATTAACCTCTTGGCAACTATGAGGACCAATACATGAGATGGACCACACTATAGCAAGAGAGGGGCCAAGAAGTTATGGAGTTCACCAATACCTTCCATACCTTGCACACTATGCTGGGTATCAAAGACTTCGAATGACATTTGGTTTGGAAATACCGTGGGGCTCTACAAAAATACATCCAAACTGAAATGGGTTTTTTGGACATCTCATCACTCAGTGCTGCTTATCAATATGCTGTTAAAATCAAGAAGAAATTTAAGCACCAGAACAAATGGGAGTTCAGGTTTTCAAATACGCAACAACCAAAGTATGACAAAGATGGAACTAACAAAAAGTCTCCTGAAAACCAGTCCAAGACACAAGAAAAGAAGGGTCACAGGAAGACAAAGAAGGACACCGGAAAATGGTTCAATTTCTACAAAATCCCCTGGCACAACACCGATGAATGTCTCTCAAAACAGTCATTGGTGGCCAAGATCAAAGACAAGGAGTCAAACCCTGATTCAAAATCTGATTCTGGAAATACTGGTAAAAGAAAGATCAACGACATAGACCCCACTGCTATTGTTGCGACCAAAACAATTCAACCAGCAGAACCAACAGATCCTGAAGAGGCGGAGCGCCTTTTTCATTCACAGATGTGGGTGAAGGGGACCCTGCTTCATTTTATTGTTGATAGAGAAATATATAATAAACTCATCTCAGCAGAGGTCATTTTTGACCCAAAAATCTTCTCTGGGCTCAACATGGTGTTTTACACAATTACTTCTCCATAAGCGCCCCTTGGTGCTATGATTCCAATCAAAGATAGTGGCGGGGGTCATAGTTACTATGGCCTCTGCCCTTGAAAGAGTATCAGTTGGTTGCCTTTATGGAGTAGTGGAACTTCCCATGACATTTCTTCCTCATGTCAAGGATGTTCGGTTCAGGTTTCATGAGCTAAACACACACTTTACAAGAATTTTAACGTTGATCCCCTTTGCCCATCACTAGGCGGGTCCCTTGGGGACGGGGTCCTTCTAAAAAGAATAAGATGAAATATGGTCATGTTTTAGGGAATACAACACTTCCATGTGGTAGGAATCAGGACAATATTTTTAACAGACTATCATGAGCCTAATTCCGAGTCCATATGACCCCATATGAGGGACGTAAAGTCAACGTCACCCGAACGAACAAAACCAATAGTTGTGACTTCCTGGTCCGATTCTATTCAGATTGTGGTCTCAAAAGGAAAATAAAACCCAGACATGGTGTAGGGAAGTATGATACCTTTCCAACAGTATATCATGTTCTCGGTTTTGACCCCTGGTTGGTAAGAACGAGCTTTCGCAAGTTCATGACCACTTTCAGACACCAAATTGGTTGCAGTGCTTAGGAGTTTGAAATTGGTGGGTAACAAGTTCTAAATAAGATATTCAGTGATTCCACGCTGTAATAGACTCATATACCTTTCCAACGGCTTCTCATTTTCCTCATTCCGACCTCGGATGGCCTGGTTAGAGCTGTCACAAGTTGATCAATTATTTCGGGCAAATGAGGCCCAACAACTCACATGGAAGGGTTTTATAATATCTAAGACAACCATCAATGACCATAGAAAAAAAATATATTGTCACCTCTCTAAATTACTCATTGATACCTTTTCGACAGTACCTCATTTTCCTCGATTGGATATCGTATGGCGATTTGGCACCTTTCGCAAGATTGGGTGTCATGTTAGCCCACCAACAAGTGAGGGGTTTTAAGTGACCATTGTTCCAGGCCAAATTTGAGGGTTGAGGTTGAATTATCTAAAGTTAGTGATGGAATATTCCCTACAGGCTCGTCGAGACCTTTCCAACGATGTGCCCTGTGTTCGATTTCGACTTCGTCTCACCGGGCAACATTTTTGGGCGAAGTCACCAGCAACAGGGTCAAAGTCAAAGTCAAACTTTGACTTGCACATTTTTCCAAGAAATATTAAAAAATTAATTGGAAAATTTAATCAATTTTTTTCAGAAAATTGGAAAATATGGGAGAAGCCACGTATCCTCATGCAAATTTTGGGAAAAAATGATTTTTTTTGAAAAAAACTAAAAAATTCAAAACCCCCCTCTCTCTTCTCTCAAGCCATTTTGTCAATTTGGATAAGGGGGGGGGGGGGTTTGCAACATGGATTCATGGTAGCAAAGGGAGGTTTTTATGGCAACATTTTCAGCTCTGTAGTGGGCAACCAACTTCTATGCAATAGTTTTCAAACAGTTGACCAGGTAAACCCATCAATCCCAATTCCAAAAACCAAGGAAAATTTTGTTGGTTGTGTTGAGATCCTGCATGAAAAAATTGTATTTTTCCTTCAAATTGGTGTTTATTTGCCTGTTTCAAGTGTGGTATTGGTTGTTGGTTCATTGTTATTTTCTATTTTCTGAGTTCAGGAAGTTATGTGTGTGCCAAAAGATGCAAAGGAGAGGGGATTCGAACCCCTCTTGGGCACCAGGCCCAAGCCTCCATGGCTCCTTTAAAATTTTTA
Source organism: Picea sitchensis (assembly GCA_010110895.2). Lineage (NCBI taxonomy): Eukaryota > Viridiplantae > Streptophyta > Pinopsida > Pinales > Pinaceae > Picea > Picea sitchensis. Next base: position 166,255 of record SNQJ01S0005765.1, read on the forward strand.
AAATCTTAGTTCGTTGCTAAAGATTGCAAGTCTGAGCATGTCACTAGGAAGCCCTGGGCTTTGAACCCCAGTCCTCTCCCTTCTCCTTTGCCCAAAAAATCCGAGAGTTGCCCAGAAATTCAAATGGAGGGCAGGGGTTTTGAACCCAGAACCTCCCATCCACAGGGATGATTTTAGGGGATAAATTTCGCTCATGGGCTAATTTTCCATGTTTTTCCCAAAAAAAATTCACTATTCTAAAAGTTATTTGCCCAAATTCTATAGGATAAAATTATTTTACTGAAAAAATCGCCAAAAATTTATACAAACTATATAAAATCCTTAGAAATTTGATTATTTTTACAAAAATATCGCCAAACATTTATAGTTTCCATATGAAGAGTTAGTAAGATTCACCAAGGTTTCTACATTTTAAAATAAATTTCCATCCTTAAAATCATCCCTGCCCATCCATTTTATTGCCCAAAAACCCACTTCCTCAAAGTTTTGAATTTTAATTTTTTTATGGTGGCTGGCCACCCATCCACCACCTCGGCACCACCACCACCCCTTCACCACCTCTGCAACTCGGCCTCATCCCCCTCTCCCATCTCACACCACCTCCCATCTCCCTCTTGGTGCTACTCCTCATCCACTCTCCCTCATCTCGACCTCCACCATTCCTCTCCACGCACCACCTCCCACCTTCCTGCTTTCTTTGCTCCCTCCATCCCCACACGCGCATGCTGCTCCTTCCACCTGCATGCACGTAGCCTTGCCTGACCTCCCATCTCCCTCTCGGCATCCTGCATGCACCTTGATCTCCTCCTCTTCCTTTCTCACACGCGCGTGCCCTCACCTCCATTTCTCCACCTCCTCTCCCTCGTGTGCAACCACCTGCGCCCTCCCCAAAACCCCAACGCACCAGATCCTCCCTCCTTACCTCAGCGTTGCTCCTCCTGCACGCGCCCAGAACCCCAGATGCTACCTCCCTCCTCTCGACCCTCCTTTCCCCCCAACTCGTTCCCCATACCCTCTCTCCTCCCTCTGCGCGCACGCTCCCAACGTCCCCAACTCTCCTCCTCCACTCCCTCATTCCCCAAGCCAACCCTCCCTAGCTCTTCACGTGGCCTCCTTTGGGCTTCACCCTGGTCATATGGCGACCAAGGGCATAGACTCGGGCGGGGTGGTTTTGTTAAAGTTTTGATTTAAAATTTTTATTTAAAATATTAATTTTATTTTATATATACATGTAATATATATAAATATATATTAAAAATAAGGTTTTATTTAAATTTATAATAAAATTAACGAATTTTTAAAATAAATTTTATTTATATATTTAGATTATATAGTAAAATTTATCCCCCCCCCCTCCCAAGGGTCACTTGACCTTTTAATTCTATAACTTCGCCATATGGAGGCGGATTTTCGCCTGTGAATAGTAGAAACAACCAAGGCTAAGTATAGAATGCATCCATGACATTCACCTCAACAAATTCAACCCATATTTTCAGTGACATGTGCCAGAGCGACAGGAACTCATTCTTGGCCCAACACGCATGCGCCAGAAAGAGGCCTAATTGGGGACCTCCAAGTCCAAATTGGGCCAGGTGGAGAAAACCCATTTTAGATACAGGTATGCAGGCCTATAGAATCATGTAAAGTCTGGTGTCTAGCCCATAATTTTACCCCAAATACAAATGTTTTCCCTGATCAGTCACCTGGTCACTTCCTTCCGCGTACCTTCCCAGGACCATATCTTACTCATCCAGAGTCAGATTTGCGTCAAACAAAAGGCAACAGAAAGATAGCGATCAGGGATAAAACATGGGCATAGTAAAGAATAGTTTTTTGCCTATTTGGTACAGGGGAAGAGCCTTTCAAGATTCAGGTCCAAGGGGTCCTTTCACCAAAATAAGACCAAATTGAAGCCATGCTTCAACCAGATCATAGGGAAACTTATAGGGAGAAAAGGGGGCGTATAATTAGGTCTCAAAAGTTCCTGAACGACGGGCATTTTCTTACTTACAATGACCAAATCCCAAAGGCCTCTTTCCCTCCTAAACAACTCAACAAATTTCCCACGCCTTTGGGCTTCATCCTGGTGAATCTGACGACCATGGATGGCTGAGAATTGTCCTAAACCACCTCACCTACAACTGCAAAACATGGTAGTAGTCAAAGAGCCTTTGGGATGGCACAAATCGCAAGGAAAATGGTGATGTGTCATATCAAGCTTTGTCATTTTATGAAAAATGACTTTTTGTAATATGAACTCTCGCATGATTTACTTTTTGGCATGTATTACTATGTAATTGAAGGGTCAAGTCAAATATGATTTGATCCCCTTTTTGGATAAGGTTCCCTTTTAGGGTAAGATTCTTTTTGGATAAGGTGCCTTTAGGATACGATTACTTTTTGTAAAAAGACAAAAGTACTTTAGGGTTGGTCCACTTGTCACTTTTCCAAAAGTGACAAGTGTCTTGTGACCAAACCCTAAGGCTTCACCTCTCCTTTATAAATAAGAGGGTTGGCATTGTAAAAGAGGAGGATGCATATAGTAACAAGGCTCTGCTAAAATTTCTAAGACTCTTTGTGTGTATGATACTTGTTAGATTTTAGTTGTTGGATGTGTCACTTGTTGGTTAAGGGTTGAGGGGTAGGGGTAAATGTTTGTTATGTTAGCTATCTCCAGGAGGGATTGGTTATCTAGGTGTTTTTTGTTTCTTCCTTGGGTTTAACTTTCTTACTTTCATCTTATAACAGCTTGGTTTAATTTGTTTAATGTATTTTAGTGCATATTTTCTGAAGTATTCAATTGTTTTCAGCCTTAGCTAGTGGCTGGGAGTCTTAGGGCCCCTTAGGAGAACCCTTAAATAGACCTCTTAGCTGGCTGCCCATACTTGTTTGCTTTATCTTTTCATTCATGTATATTTCTGTTATGTTTTCTTACCATTAACCTTACTGTCCCAAATAAGAGAATTGGTCATTATGGTCAATTTGCCCCCATGGGACAACCATTTTAGTTGGTTGTTATATATTTATTATGTGTAAATTTTTGTTATATTTATTTCAGTTTTTCCATGCATAAATACTAAAATTTTGTTGTTTGCCTGCAAGGATACAACCGGTCACCCACTCTGCTTCTCTTAAGCGGTTGGGGACCACCTAGAGACTTGTTTGAGGCAAAGGGGCCAACAAGGCAGTGAAGAAAAACACACATTTTGATTGGTAAATCTACACAATCACTCTCATATTCACTTTAATTATCACCTGCACTCACTCCAAAATTTTCGGTACACATACCAATGTTTATATGTTTGATTTGTGAAGATAGTTTGAATAGTTCACTTGTGAATTCATGTTAAAAATATGATTCCTAATTGCGTAGATAACCATCACATTTTTTTATATTTCAAGCACTAAATTTCCAATCCCCATACAAGGAGTTAGTTGGGGCTTTCATGCATATGGCGGCTTTGCCACTCGCAAAGAGCCTCAACCCATTCCTTTGGGTTGAATGGTGTAATTGTCATGTTGTAATTATCTAATCTTGCTATATTTTCATTGTATAACTTTTCTCTCACTAATCTACAGGTGGTTTCCCCTAAAGGGCCCATGCAAAATCAACAAGCTAAATACATGCAAAACGTCGCCAAAAAAAATCGAAAACAATTCAGGGGTCCGCCCCATACACTGAAAATAAAAACTTATATTATTTAGATATTTACATATACATATTATCTAGCCATGACATATATGTCAGCTATCTATTTACTTGTTATATATATATAGTTTTAAATAGATTTCAAATTCAGTAACCAGGAGGCATGCTTGTGAAAGCAAGATGCAACCTCGCCACGTGGATGGCTTGGTATTTCATTTTATGCAATTTCAATTTTGTAGGATATTAAGAGTCAAAGCCAGGGAGTCTTCATCGGGAGCTCCTTGGAAGTTGTCTAGTTTGTACAAGTCGAGTGGTCTTTCCTTAGTACCACACGGTCAAGGAGTTGATTAGTTTAGCTCTGTTGGAATACTACTCTGCTTGGGTAAGCTCAACACAAACCCTCTTTAGGGGGGTCCTGCACCTCTTCCTTTTCATATGTATCCTTCTTCCATCAAAGTGGATTTAAGAGCCTGAAAGCGCTAGTGATGAGAAGTGGCTTATCCCTGCTTCTCTAAACTGCATGGGGCACTCTTCAACCTAACCATTGTGGTCTGCTAGGAATACTCTTCTTATATTGGTTGGTACAGTTCCGGGATGTGTTTTCCTGATCAGGATAGCCTTCAAAATAGTGTGGTGGCCAAGGCATGTGATAAAAACTAAAAATTGACCAATAAAATACTTTTAAAGTCAACCTTTTATCAGTCCACCTTTTCACTCATGAACCAAAATTGAAGTTGTGAATACTTTCCCTTATATAATAGTTGTAACAACTTGTAATGAGGCTATTCATCCACTTTTACAACCCATTTTTTATTTAACAACATTTCAGGATCACTTCCTAGGTGACCCCGAGGGGTATCAATCCATTCTGAGCTTGTTTCCCTGTCTTGAAAGCTTCAAACAGCTTGATGTTCACAATTTACAACCATTTAAAAGTACTTGGCTTTAGATTTTAAGCTCCTTTTTCACCCTTGTTTCACACCATTTTACTCAAGGCATCCATTGGTTAATTACCCAGGACACCGGTTTACCCCGGGGACCCATTCTGGGACATTTTTTAATGCTTTAGGGAAGTGAACAACTTAGCGTTCACTTTTTTTAGTTCGATGTCCTAAAAATCAATGAGCTCGTTTTCATCCCATTGTCCATAAATTTCATCCCCCAGGCCATTTTGGCCATCCAGGAAATTAATGAAGGACAACACCCAGGGTGGGTGGTCCTGAGAAAGACTTCTTGTAAATCTTTCACATTTATTTTTCCCCTTCATACTGCTTAAGGGGAAGGACCACCTAAGGTGTGGGTAGTCTCTGCCTCGTGCCGAGCTATCAAAGAGGCTGTAACCGACTTCACAGCCAGATAGGTCGGATCTGTCCCAACGAACATATTTTTCTTATAACAATCATCAAACAATTGGGATTTTCAACAACACCACACTCGCAGCCATACAACATTGGGTGGCTTCGCCAAGGACGAGATCTTCATGTCAACCAATAGCGTCAAATTTCATATGAAATCCATCCCTTCAAGGCTGAGGTATTATGTGATGTTTCCACACTGGATGTCTGTTATGTTCTCTTGGGCCAACCATATATGTGGAAGTGCCATGTTGTTTATGAGTCTCAACCCCATAGTGTCATTACTTCTCTAGAGGGTCATATTTACAAAATATCAGAGGTAGTTCCAACTACTGTTCCACCTAAAAAGTGCCGCAAGGTAGTATCTCATACTACAAAATTCAACTTCTTCACAATCTGTTCAAAAGATGAAGAAAAGGATCCTACAACCATTACAGCCTTGGCCCAAGCACCTTCTATCCAACAAAAGAAGGTCGACAAGATTGTAGCAAAGTGTAAATATTCCTTCTGCACAAAAGAATCTCATGTATCCATATTAGTTAAAAAGGTCCAACCCTTCCAGCCACATGCTTGTAATAGCCTTCCTCAAACCGAGTAGAGCGACGTCTCCAGCAAGGCAAGTAGCTCACCAAGATTCATATTCAGCAAATTCTTTTTCCTCTCCCCCAAGAACTCAACGCAATGGAGCCCATTGCTTCCTAAGGAGGGAGAATTAATCCATATGGATATCGGTGGCCACCCACCTTTTCCAACTGGCTCAAAACAATTTTCTGGCAATTTTGGCAATTTACTATTTTTAATAGTTTTAACTTCCGGGGCCATTTTGAGGGCCTAAATGAAGGTTTTTCAGGATCAAGCTTCTCAAAGATAATTGAAAACATGATTGAGCCCCCAAAATGAATCTCCTCGATGATACCTTTCCAACGAGATATCATATGCCTAAAACAAAGATCGTATGTAAAAGTTATGACCCCGAGAAGTTGATGTACTAACTTACCCAAATGGGGCCCACGTGACTTTTGGCGCTTCATATCCTAGGGTTAGGTTTTTGGATGTCTAGGGTTTTTGGAATTCATGTTTATTGTAAAAATTCCTTTATAGCTTCATTGTAATCATCTTATTACGAATGCGAGTAGCCGTCACATCTCTTCTTAGAGATAAGCTGCCACCATTCTAGCGAGTCTTTCACTCTATATTTTTACAGTCTCCGTACATTTCTTTCATTAATAGAAATCATGTATTGCTGTATATCTGTGTTTATGGTTGCATCTCTAATACATTTATTTTATATTATTGGATATTTGCGATATCTCTGTGCATTTCTTTATTATATCTCCATTCTCATTTCGTGCCAAAAATAAATCCGGATCAAATGTAGACCCTCACACATAACAGAAGGTAATTCGAGGGTTCACTCCAGTCATAGTGCACTCCATCACTAAGTGTTCTAAACCCTCGAGGATCTATAGTTATTATATTTAAGGCATAACTCAAATAAAAATTAACCTAATAAGAACACCCTCGAGAGAAAGAAGAATTAGTACATCACATTCTTCATGTAACAAGGATTCCATAATAATTGAATCTGCCTCCGTGAAGTCCTTAATATTACCATTTTACTTTGAATATATTATTATTCTAGGACTATAAACATCACTAGTGTTATTTAATGTGCATGTGATATCACTTATATCCACGACCTTTCCACCTTTTCTCATGTATTCATTTTGTTTCCCAATAATCCACATTTCCAAAACCCTGAACAAGGAAAAAGGGGTTTAAACCGATTGCCAAAAAGTAATGATGATCTCTTTATAAGTTTATCTCACAAACAATTGAAATAAATGTGAAGATAAATGGTAAGGTATAGGAAAGGAGACCCTTTTTTGAACCTAAAAAGGGTTTTCTGTTTTTTTTAGTCCATAATTGACCTTTAAGTGGGACATAAATACATCATTACATAACCCATAGGACACCATCCAGATAAAATATGGAATGGTAAAAAACTATAAACATTTTCAAATTGTTTGACAATTGRTTTGGACAGTTGGTTTCCATTGATGTCAACCCTTGGACAGTGATATTAGATATTGATTTCAAGCCTTATAGATTGATGTCAACCCTTGGAGAGGTCCAGAGATGTTGGAAAATTGACTGAAATTTGTATGATCGATATTGATGGTGAGTTAGTTGGTTACAATTGATGTAGTTTACATGTAGCCTCAGAGGTGTGGTTATGGGACCCAAATTTGATTAAGGAAAAACAACATAAAGGATAGTGTAATTGTAGGTAAGACTATCATAGATGGATATTCCTATTCATGTCATTTCCAACAATAAGTTACAAGTCAGTCTCATTGAAATAAATATTAAGGATGTTGTTGGTAAAGTCGTCCCCAATGAAATAATCATTAAAAATTAAATTGAATTTTATTTGAGCCAAGTCGGCCCTAAAAAGAGGGTGCCATATCTAGTATAAATAAGGCACCTAGGAGTTCATTTGTAACATAAACTAAATTGATTCTTATCTGCATTAACCAAATATATTTGAGACATTTTTCAGAGGGAAGATGAAGTAAAGAAGGTCAAAATTTCAAGGGAGAATGAAGTCTTGTGAGAATGTGTTCTAAGGTATGTTATTTACAGGTCATCTTACCATTTTATCTATGAATTTATTTATATAATGATTCAGATAATGAAACCTAGTGTATAATGAGAAAACATACAAAGGTACCGGTGGTAGGAATTTCAGATTATGGGTCATTTCATTTTTAGAGATACACTTTTTGGCCTATAGGGTGTTTGGCTAGTCCTAGAACTAGTCTCAAATAGGGGTTCCAGGTAAAAAGGTCATAACGTATTTGTAGAATATCAAAATTCCATGAGACCAAATAAATTGGATATATCACAGTATGTAGTATGCCATGTGTAATTTTTAGATCCATATATAAAATATTCTTGGTGTGGCATGCTCTAGAAGTTCTCTCTCTAGAATAATCTAGAATTCAACAAAGTCTACCATTTTTTCTATTCCTTTTATGGGAGGTTCCAAGTAGTGAAACCCGGAGTGATTTTAGAGAATATATTGAAGAATATTTTGTACAAGTTTTATACCTTTATTCATTACATGTACAGAGTTATGCTTGTTGAAATTTAGGGTTTGTGACTAATCCAAAAACTAGTCCCGTGAGACTAAAGTAAAGTTTGATGAAGATGTTATTCTCTTGTTGTTCAAGATGAGCAAGTTCTGCAAGTCTATGATCACATACACCAGGTCTGTTACAGAGTTACATATATGTTTATATGCATGTTTTGAGGGTTACATGTTGATGATGTTATGGTGTATGGCATGATTGAGACATATCATGAGTGATATGGTATATGGTTGAGGCACATGGATTGAGGTACATGATTGGATGAATGCATTGTTGATGTTGGTATAATACTTGTTCAGGAATATCTTGGTTCTTGTTTTGACACATGATTGAGGTGCATGTTGGACACTTGATGTTGTCATAGTCCTTGATGCACATCTTGGTGATATTGGCATATTGGTGGAGGTTTTGTGGATGGTTGATGTGCATGGTTGGGCATGGTATGGTACATGTGTTGATGGTTGATGTGCATGGTTGACACATGGTACAATATAGGTGTTGATGATGCAAGTTTGGTGAATGGTTGATGCACTTGTTATGGTACATGGTTTATGGTATAGGTTGTGGCACATGTTGATGCATGGTTGATGCATGGTATATGTTGCTACTTGATGGTACGTTGGTGATATTGGTACATGCGTGGTAGAGACATGTTTTAGTGATTTTGGAAATATAATTGAGAGGTCTCCTTGGTATATTATCCATGTGAGAGGATCTCGTTGGGTATCGTTGATAGTGACCAGTTGGACAGGTTGATCAGTGGCAGGTTGTATATAGTGACATGTTACAGGTTGATGTGACAGTGGCAGTGACAATGGCATTGACAATGGAAGTGACAGTGGTAGTGATTGTTCTAGTGATAGTTGGTATATACTATATTTCATGGTGGAAGGATGGGGCAAGGAAAGGGGGTTATATCCTCCTTCCAGATGGAGTCGAAAAATCAGGGAGTTGGAGCTTCCTTCAGGCTGGAGCTCGATAACTAGGTGGTTGTAGCCACCTTTTGGTTGGAGTCAAAGAACCTAGGGGGTTGTAGCCTCCTTCTACTTGGAGCCAGAGAATTCAGGGAGTTGTAGCTTCCTTCTGGTTGGATCTTGAGAATAGGAGGTTGTAGCCTCCTTCCAGTTGCATCTAGAGAATTGAGAAGTTGGTGCTTCCTATGAATGAATTATTGATATATATAAGAAAGCATTTTTTGGTTTTCTCTCATTTGGGTTTCCACATAAATACTAGTGTACTATGTTCTTGATGTGAGGTTATCTTACTTATGATTATGCTATATATATATATATATATATATATATATATATATTGAATGCAATCATAGATGATACATTGATGATAAACTATTGAACATTGTTGATAAAGTGAAAGAATATATATTGTGGTTAAAAGTGGTATAATGTTTTCATACTGATTCACCCCCTCTATCAGTATTCGAACAATTGTTATCAGATCAAGTTCCTCCAAAAAATAGTTTAACCACTCGAAGGTAGATTGTAACAACCCCATTGTTATGACAACCAAATGATGTAGAACAGGTCAATTTTTGTTTTCTTTTAAAGCCATGTTAGGAAAATTTAAACATCATAATAAATAATCAGCATCGTCGACACATCAATCACATAAATTAGCGAAACAATAACAAAGAATTAATAATACAATACGACACATGGATGACATATCATCATCATGAATCATGACACACACAACAATGTATTAACATATTAATTACAACAACCCAACATCATTGCATTCTACCATTAACAATGACAAAATACAATACGAATCTTAAACGTTCAATGCATCTTATAAGGATCATCAATCCATCAATTCTAATTCACAATTAAACATGGCGCATGGGTAAACATCATCGTTATCAATCATACATAAACATTAACTATCCACTACCTGCGAGAGTAATAATTCCTGAACATTCTCATGTCAACTTAAGCAATGACACGAGATTAAACATCAATTAAATTCATTGTGCGAGTAAATCAATCACATAAATTCAAACACAATTATCATTAATTTTGTGGTGCAAGGAAGAGTGGCGAAGTAATCATACACCACTAAATTAAGGCCCGCACATAAATATTATTACTTAACTAGTCATGCATCAATAAAAATCATGGCGCAAGTGAACTAACAACTTAATCATTCATATAACGACACAAGATAAGACACAATGTAATAAACTATGTCTTATTTTGAAGGCGTAAAGCATTTAGTTGCTAGCATTCACACGTCAATTCCATTCGATGCACAAGAAGAGACTACACCCACGATCATCCATCCACATCAGGGCACCAATATAAATTAATCAATGTGTGCATGAGTTAAACTTTTAAAACATTAATCCATCAACATAAAATAATCAATGTGCGCGTGAATAATCTTCTAAAACATAAATTCATCAACATAAAATAATCTTTGCATGCGTGGATCAACTTCTAAAACGATAATCCATCAACATATAATAATCAATGCGCGCACGAGCATTATACTCAATTAATCCATCATTTACCCAACAACAATTCAAGACTCAAGAGTTATCGAGTTTATTACGCAAGGTGCATGAGAGTACAATTAATAAAACCCATCATATATCACCTTTAAATTCAAGGCGCATGACTAAGAAAAATCACAACCGATCATCTATCAATGTTTAATTTCAAGACACCATATTTTCTAATTAATAATTCTTTATACGACTACATTATCCATGGAACGATAATCCCATTTACTAAAACATCACACAACAAGACTGTTCCCTGGCGCAAATAAGAGAAATACTTAATCCTTTACACATCAACATTAATAATTCAAGGCACAACAAATTCTTTTACAAAACATCAATTAGGAACATGATGTTCCATTCTACTATAACAAGTATCAATTTAATTATGCAACCAACCATCATCGAGAGTTCAACTGCACAAACACATATCAATGATTGACGCACTTACCATCCAAAGCTAACAATCAAGGAAGGACCCAAAAAAAATCTTTGTCAACGAGAGAAGTTTTACCAAGCACACAAGAAATTTCCACACCCCACCCTTGAAGTTTTCCTTATCGATTTAAACCTTGTATCATTCTAAAATAGCGACGGTTAGAAGCTAACCACTAAATACCTATAACCTCCCGTTAAGTAATCACAATCCTCAATCAGGGTAAAAGGCATACCAGAACACCGAGGAGAGGGTATGAACTTATACCCTTCCAATAATTCTATAAGACCCAACCAATTTGCTTGAATCTTGTGGTGAGGCTCATTAGGAGGAATGAGAGTGATGGTTAAAAGTGTTAAGATTAATTATTTTTGATGATGTCCTTCAAAGGCACCTGCTTCGCTGGTTGTAAATACATAGGCACGCTAGTTGTAAATACATAGGCACGCAAAAGGTGGAAAAGGTATAAAGGGAGAGTGTTAAGGTCTAAAAGTCATAAAGGGCGATGTACTAGATTCTAAAATAATGGAAGAGAGTAATTTTTAATTGGGAGGGGCTCCATCATGCAATTAATGGAGGTTCAATTCCTTGAAAAGATTCAAGGATTTATGACTAAGTCGCTGAACGGTTACCTTCCAACTCACCCCATCAATAGGGAATGGCTCTCGTTTTCTTAATCTAGAGTAGAGTTAGCACTCGATAGGGTTTTCATTCGCATTTATTTAGCTGTAGCCGTCAATAAGTCTTGAAGTGGAAGAGACCAAGAAGTATGATCACGTTCTGTTGGCGCCCTAGCCCGCATACATGAAGAGAGAGGGAGTGCGATGCGCGAGGCGGTAATGGAAGGTCAGGTTTTACAGTGCCAGGAAAAGGGAGGAGACAAGGGCAAGAGTAGTTGTAGGGTAATCAAGAATCAAGGAGAGATACACAGGAAGTAGATACGATTATGAAGACCGCGCAAGAGGTGCGCCTAGAAGAGGGAAACGAGCTACCCAGTTCAACAGTGAGGTCGTCCAGGTCGACTAAGGATTGTCAAGTGGGTTTAATCCCCTAGGCGTAATTTCTGAGAAGCGTGTGTCCTCCAACCAAGCATGCATGTACCCTAAGAACCAAGCTGGGGATGTTGGGTCGGGGATGGACCTGAAATATTGACCAAACGCAGATGCCATCTAACACTGGCGAGGTAACCACCGAGAGAATTTCTCCTTCGTAATACTGAGGTAAGCGATAGACGTAAGCTAGAGGATTAGAGTGGGTGCAGAGCCTTCGGGCTCTTCCTCAACACGCAAAGTTAGAATATTTTAAAAATGCTGCACTCCTTTCGTGCAAACGCCGATGGCTTACAAGAAAAATCGCAGAGAAGAGCTCACTGGATCTGAGCTATGGCTTAAATCACAGAGACGCAAAACGCCTTCCAGAACAAATAAGTGGTAGCCACCATCAATTATCTATTGATAAATCTGACATAGAAACAATCAATCGCCGAGGAGACTACTTCAATTCGCTGAGGAAGACAGAATTGGCAGAGGGAAAAAGGAAATGTGCGCGAATGGTTCATACGCAGAAGGAAAAAGTGTGCTTGCTGTGCGAAAGGTTCAGATGCAGAAGTAAAGCACGACAGGGAGAAAAATGAAGAGAGAGAGACAACTCAGAGATTGCAGAGAAACTCCCCAATATCGTTGAGTTAGAATTGTGGCAAGATCATAAGTTTAAACAGTTATAGTCCTTGGGTGTTTTTGGAGCGGATCTCCGCACAAATAATTGGAGGCGGGAGAAGAAAACCATCTGAAAGAAAGGAAAGGTCGAGAAGTCTCAAGAAGACCCCAAGGATGGGAAGAAGTCGACAATCATACTTCAAAAATTCAGAAAGAAAAAGGAACTGGTAGGGTAGAAAGCTAGAAGTTTTCCGTTCCTCCAAACACAACCAACAACACTCTAATAATATCGATATCAGGGTTCTTCTAAATTACAAACATGGAAAAAAAAATACCCTATAATCCAATATCATTTTAAATGAATCACAATAAAAATGTCATTCAACAAACACACTACCAGTTGCAAAAAATTGTTACAATTTCACCATCATATAAATCCATATACAAAATTTAACTAATTTACTAATGCAAAATTTGAACAGGCGTACCATAACCGGTGGATGGACTTGTTGATGATCCTCGACTGCTGGCGATCCTCCTCGCTCCAGCTTGCTAATCGTCGAGACCTCACCGGTAAATCCCAACCAATGCTAGGGGTACTCTTTTTTCCCCTTATCCCCCATAGCCACAAAGGGGCCATGCACACAAACTATAGAAAGCTAGCTCTCAGCTCACCTCACAAGGTTGAGCTACCGCTCTCTATCCGAGCTGGGTATCTCAAATCTCACAAGAAAAATCAGTCAAGAAAAATATGACATCATAACCTTAAGCATACTAGTCGTCCTCCATTCCCCTCCTCTGCCATTTCTTTTATAGAGTTCTCTTAGTGACTAGTTTCCAAAATGCACATTTAATTCTTCTTATTAAAAATTTATTTGGAATATTCTCTCCTATACACTTGTCACCCGATCCTTTAGTTGCACCAGAAATCCATTCAATTAATTAATTTAATTTTCCAATTTTCCTCACCCACCTAAAAGCGTTCCTAAAAACATTCTTCGATGTCCCTTTATTCCCTTAATGACTGACGTCTTTCTTAAAACTTAGTTGAGTTCAAATTTGGAAAGTTCTCTCGACTAGATTCTCTTCTATGTTCCACATTCCTTTTGTATTTAAGTTTTCCCTTTTTGGTCTAAGTTATAGATTAACAAGTTTTGCACATAGCTAGCAATTAAATATTTTTGGATAAATTCTTTCTCCCATAATTTTTAAATTTGATTTTTCTTCATCCCTCCTTTATTAATTGATTAATTAGTTTTAGTTCTTATACCCCCAATTATATCTATGCTCTAATTTCAATTAGGCTTAGAAAAATTGTTTTTAAGAGAAATTTTATAATTATTAAACCTTACTCATACAACATTTATTTTAAGGTTGACCAAGGAAAAATGAGATATTGTTTTCTAGGTACTTAGTTTCATTGACTCACCAGTGTTAAAACCGTGGTGTTCCCTACAAGACGCACTACATGCTCCAAAGGTGCCACTCGTCTTTATTCATATTTCATTTATGTGATGTGCCCTTCAAGATGTACTACGTGCTCCAAGGGTGCCACTCACCTTTTGATTGATTTTGGTAGACATCCAACCCTTGGAGTCAATACTCTGTCAAGAGACCTTGTGAGAGACTAAGGGCCTCTAAGGAATAAGGACCCTGCCTTATTGCGTGCCCCTTAGAATTTTCGTGAGCATCTGTCTCAGTATGCCCTCACAACATCGTGGATCTCTCGAACTAGTTAATCGTTGACTTACAGTTCAAGCCACAATGAGAGTGCTAGTAGGATGTGGCAGGGCTGCTGCCACACCTCTCCCTCAATATATCTGGTTGTCTTACATGGCCCCTTTACTCATAATGTGAGTCTGATTAGGAAGAAATCGTCAGCCTGCATCCATCAACGAAACATGTCAACGATCCATAAACAACATCATAATATACTCAGTCATATGTCATATATGCAATAACATAAATACTCAAACCATATATAGTCCACTCCCTGACTCTATCCAGAGTCCAAGGAGGTCCATCGATTCCATCGACATCCTCAATCTGTCTAAAGTCCTTCACACTCAGGAGAAACCAGTCAATAACATCTGTCTATACATAAATTACATAACATAACATCATAATCCACAATCTCATCATCATAATCCATAAGTGAAGCAAAAATCATATAATTAACCGGATCACTTACATGCAAGTGTCCTCAAGGAATATGTCACGTCAGGTGCGTTCAAGAGCAGGATGCTACATAGATCATGGAGAGAAACAATATGTATAAGAATGAAATACCGTAGTTTGATGGAAAAAACTATGCATTATGGAGCAGAAGGATTAAAACATATGTACAAGCACAAGGATTTTATGTTTGACAATCATTAGTAGATGGATACAAAGAGCCTGCCACTCCTCCAATATATAACGATGGAAACAAACTCTGTAAAAACAATTTGAGGGCCAAAAATTCTATCTTGAATGGTCTGGTTGATTCAATATATTTCAAAGTTATGCATTGTGATTCTGCAAAGAAAATGTGGGACAAACTTTAGAATGTTTATGAAGGGTATTCCAAAGTCAAGGCGACCAAGATTCAAACTTACGGAGGTCAATTTGAATAGATGAAGATGAAGGAAGACACAAATATTGCAGCTTAATTTTTACGAGTTGATGAAATGGTGAATGCAATTAAAGGATTGGGAGAAGAAGTTGTTGAATTTATCATTGTTCAAAAAGTATTGATATCTCTTCCAATGAGATTTGATCCTAAGATTTCAACACTAGAAGAAAAACAATATCTGAGTATGCTAAGTGTTGATGAGCTGCATGGAATATTTATAGCTTATGAAATGAGTACATTACAAGAAAATCCATCCATAAAGAAGAAGATTTTAAAGAATCCAGAAGGAAAAATAAAAATAAAAACCTCAATTCGAAGCCAAATTTTAGTTGTAGCAATGATTCAGATGAGGATGTAGAAATGACCAACTTCGTATGGAATTTGATGAAAGGAACCATCAAGTACAAATGTATACTTCCCTTAAAATGTTTTAATTGTGGTAAAATTCATCATTTTGCAAATAAATGTCTGAATGAAAAGAAATCAAATAGTGATGAAGAAGATCTCAAGAAAGAAAATAAATATCAAAAGAGAAATAGGAAAGATAAAAGGAAAGTCTTTAAGAAAAAAATCTACTCAAGAGAAGGCAATTCTTCATATGATCAAGATGATGAAAGTGACAGTGAATCAGAGAGATTACTCTTTATGGATATGGAAAACAAGAAAAATAATGAAGAAGGGGAAGTGGATCTCGAGGTAGAAAAAATCAGTGCTTTAACTGAACTGAAGAAAGAAAGGAAGAAAAACAAATCATTCAAATAAGAAAACATCCATTTGAAAATCCTACTTGAATAAGGAGAGAGAAATGAAGAACTAATGCATATTCAAATGATAAAGAAAGAAAAAGAGTGTGATAATATTGAAAAGGAAATCATGACATTAAAAGTTGAATTCAACAAGATCATAAAGAACTTGAAAAGTTCTCAAGTGTTAAAAAACATTCTCAATAGTCAAAAGCCATGCAATGACAAATTTGGACTAGGATACAGGAATGCTCATTTTGAGGAAGGTTCAAGCTCGATGACGATATAAACAAGGAAAAGGAGTTATGCAAAAGTTATCAAAGGAAGGAATCATTGTCAACAAGAATAAGAAAGGAATAAATACAAAAGACCTTCTACATCCAGGCAACATAGAAGCTTCAATCATTGCGAAAGAAACAACCAAAGATAATATGTTGATTAGTCAAGGCATGATTTCAGAAGGACTACACCACAAAGAACATCATTCACTCCCATGTATGTAAATTTATTTTATGGTCATTGTTTTAATTCTACTAACTTTGGACATAAATTTGTAGATTGCAGGGGTTATGGAATAAATGATGAGGTTAGAAATGATTATGTGGCTCCACATAATATTGAATGTTACAAATTCCACAACTATGGACACATAGCTCAAAATTGTGGGATCCTAATAAAGCCTTCCGTAAAAGAAAATGCTAATGACAGATATAAGAATGCTTGGAGAAGAAGTGAAAAACAAGAAGAGAACTTAAATGAAGAACATGTCCAAGGAATCATATTTATAGGATTTGCAGTAGCACAAGTTCATGATGAATTTATAGGAAAAGAAGGAGGTGTTGGAATTTAGGAAGAGGATGAATAAGAACATGTAAAAATTCAAGATGATGATAGAATTCAAAAAGATGAAGAAAAATAAGATTTCTCCACAGACAAAGAGGAAGATTTTTCCACATCAAAGAAGGTATTGTTCTGATCCATTAGGCGTGGAGACTCATAGTAAATATGAATGTTAAACAAGGGGGGCAGTGCAATAGCTACTATATATCAAAAAACCATCATTCAAGTAGGTTGAACTATTTGCAGAGACATATTCACAACATCAGATAGAAGAAGTACAAAATGGTAGATTTATTGATTGAGAAAGAAGTTGACAGTTACACAAGAATACATTTATGATTGTATTCAAGAAAATATATCTTCAGTATAGGTTGTTCCATACATGCAGAGCTTGATGAGAAGATAGATCATAGCATTGGACACATTTGATATGCTATGATCAGTTGCATTCATATAATGCAGTGACAGATGGGTCAACATTATGGACAATTGAGTAGCAGAGTTATGAATAGTTTGTGACATATGGACAGAGATGGAATGGTGAGATGATTAACAGGTACAAGAAACATGGGTCACATGCATAAAAACATATTTACAATTGGAATCAATGGGATAAGTTGGAATCCGTTGGTCACAGAAAGGCATGCAATGAAACACACAACAAAAAAAGGAAATAGAAACGATCAACATAATCTATATCATCAGAAGGACATTGTTGAATAGTATGGTCAAGTGAACATGACAAGTAAATGAAGAAATTGAATTTTGAATGTTTTTTTTATATATTTCAATGAAATTCAAGAGGAAGCACCAATGGACAATAAGAATCACTGGAAGAGAGGAAAGGAAACATATACAAGTATCCCTACATTGATCTACATCTTAAAGAAAAGTAAAGGGGAGAAAAATCATCAGAGAGAGAGAGAGAGATCCAAAAAAGAACATTAGTAGTATATAGATAGGGAGACATACCTACATGGGTAGCTATTCTTTCTTCCCATGATTATTTAGAGAAGGTAAAATATCGGGAGGAGACATATCGACAGAGGGAGTTAACCTTTTGTCAAAGATGAAGAGAAATAATAGAGGCATGAAGACAGGGGGAGAAACCCCAAGGGGAGATACCCTTTGCCATTGATGTCAAAGGGGGAGAGATAGAAACATTGATGCGGAGTGATGATCATGTTGGATTACTGAGAGGGGGGGTGAATCAGTAATAACGTAATTATAATCATTTTTCTTCAAATGTTATATCAATGTACAATTATTATCCAATAATGAACAGTAATAAATAAACAATCACACACATACACAGTACACCAGTGTTTTATGTGGAAACACAAATCAGAAGAAAACCACGGAACGTTTTTTCTTATATGTCTTGAAGAATTACATTCATTGGAAGCACCAACTTCCTTTGTTTTCCAGCTGCAATTGGAAGGAGGCTCCAACCCCCTAGTTTCTCAGGCTACAACCCGAGGGAAGATCCAAATCCCCAAATATCTGGCTACAACTAGAAGGAAGCTACAACCCCTAATGTTCTCTGGCTACAACCACTTGTCCTTGCCTCGTCTCGCCACCCTGAAGTAGAAGTAGAAGTAGAATGATGGAACCACTGTCACACTATCACTGTGAGATATACCGTTGTAAACCTGTACCGATAAATATGAACCATGCATCAACCATGCATTAACCTGTACCTCAACCTGTAATCAACCTGTACCACAAACAAGTGCAACAACTATACACCAACCTGTAATCAACCTATACCATAAATAAGCGCATCAACCATGCACCAACTTCTAATCAACCTGTACCATAAACAAGTCCATCCAACCATGTACCAAGTATGTACCAATCATGTGTCAACTACTCATCAACTATGACTCATCATTATTTACCAACATCATCAACTATACACCTCATGTATGTGCGCCAACTCATCAACTACTTGTCTCAACCATGTACTCAACATGTACCTCAACCAAAAGACCTCATCAATTTCATCATCCAAATCTGATTTGTAGCTCTGTAATATACCTGGTGTATATGATCACATTCCTGCAAACCTTCCTTAACTTTAAAAACAAGAGACTAACATTTTCATCAAACTTTTCTTTAGTCTCACATGCCTAGTTTTGG
>SNQJ01S0005765.1:185374-206215 GCA_010110895.2 Picea sitchensis
CTTACTCCACAAAGCGTCTTCCTGTGAGGGCTTTCACCATAAGGGGACCACTTTGGAGTTCATCCATATTTACTTCCTATCAACCATGAAAAAACAATAGTGAGTCATATTTACATCAAACACTATTGGGTCAATTACCCAAACCTTTGTGCTACGGGTCTTTCTTCAAGGGTTGACATCAATGACAACCAACCTTAATCAACAGATCATAGGGGGAGCATGAGCATGAGTATTTCCATGTCTAAGTGTTGGCATCAATGTTGGTGTTTCCATCAATGCCAAAGGGGGAGATTGTTGGATAGTTGGTTTGAACAGTTGGTTGTCATTGATCTCAACCCTTCAAGAGTGATATTAGATATTGATTTCAACCCTTAGAGATTGATGTCAACCCTTGAAGAGGTTCATAGATGTTGGACAATTGATTGAAATTTCTATGATGGATATTGATGGTGAGTTAGTTGGGCACATTTGATGTAGTCTACATGTAGCCCCGAAGATGTGGTTATGGGACCTGAAGTTGATTAAGGAATAATGACATAAAGGATAGTGTAATTGCAGATAATACTATCATAAATGGATAGTCCTCGTAATTTATTTTCCAATGGTAGGTGGTACACCACGTGGTTTCTCACGGTTGAGGAGATATGACCTCATGAAGTTGGAAGCCCTGAAGAATGGTTAAGAAGCCCATAAGAAATCAAAAGTTATTAATTAAAGGGTAAAGTTGTTGAAAATAAGAAGT
Source organism: Picea sitchensis (assembly GCA_010110895.2). Classification (NCBI taxonomy): domain Eukaryota; kingdom Viridiplantae; phylum Streptophyta; class Pinopsida; order Pinales; family Pinaceae; genus Picea; species Picea sitchensis. The sequence goes on from SNQJ01S0005765.1 coordinate 186,117, forward strand.
TACAAGTCGGTCTCATTGCAATAAATATTAAAAAAAATATTAAGGATGGTGTTTGCAAATTTAGCCCCAATGAAATAATCATTAAAAATTAAATTGAATTTTATTTGGGTCAAGTTGGCCCTAAAAAGAGGGTGTCAAATCTAGTATAAATAAGGCACCTAGGAGTTCATTTGTAAAATCAAATCAAGTTATTCTTATCTGAGTTAGCAAAATATATATGAGGAATTTATTAGAGGGAAGATGAACTAAAGAAAGTCGAATTTGCAAGGGGGGATGAAGTATTGTGATGATGTATTCTAAGGTATGTTATTTACAGGTCATCTTACCATTTTCATTATACCTTTATTTATAGAATGATTCAGATAGTGAAACATGGAGGATAGTGCTAAGACATATCAAGGTACCAGTGGTAGAAATTTCAGCTTCTGGGTCATTTAGTTTGGGAGATACACTATGTGGAAGATATGGTGTTGGGCTAGTCAAGGAACTAGCTTCAAATAGGTGTTCCAGGTAAAAAGGTCATAAATAATTCATAGAATATCCACATGCCATGCAACCAAATGCATTGGATATATTAAACTCCTTATTATGTTATGTGTGATTTTCATATCCATATATCAAATATTTTGCGTGTGGCATGCTCTACAAGTTCACTCTCTAGAATAAGATAGAATTCAACAAGGTATGCCATTTTTCTATAACGCCTTATTTGGGAGGTTCCAAGCAGCGAAACCTAGAGGAATTGTAGACAATATATTGAAAAATATTTTGTACAAGTTTCAAACCTTTATTCATTACAGGTACAAATTTATGCTTATTGAAAGTTAGGGTTTGTGACTAATCCAAAAACTAGTCCCGTGAGAGTAAAGTAAAGTTTGACGAAGATGCTATTCTTTTGTTGTTGAAGTTGAGGAAGGTATGCAAGTCTCTAATCACATGAACTAGGTATGTTACAGAGTTACGTGTATGTTTATATGCATGTTTTGATGGTTACATGTTGATGACGTTATGGTGTATAACATGATTGAGACATATCATGAGTGGTATTGTATATGGTTGAGGCGCATGGTTTGAGGTACATTATTGGATGTAAGTATTGTTGATGTTGGTATAATAATTTTTGAGGCATATCTTGTTTCTTGGTTTGGTACATGATTGAGGTGCATGTTGGACACTTGATGTTGGCATAGTGCTTGATGCACATCTTGGTGATATTGGCATATTGGTGGAGGTTTTGTTCATGGTTGATGTGCATGATTGGAACATGGTATGGTACAGGTGTTGATGGTTGATGTTCATGGGTGGCATGTGGTAAGGTACAAGTGTTGATGATGCAAGTTTGGTGCATGTTTGATTCACTTGTTATGGTACATGGTTGATGGTACATGTTGTGGTATAGTTGATGCATGGTTGATGAATTATACAATTTGGTACTTGATGGTATGTTTTTTATCTTGGTACATGCATGGTAGAGGCACGTGTTGGTGATGTTGGACATCTAGTTGAGAGGTTTCCTTGTTATATGATCCATGTGAGAGGATCTAGTTGAGTATTGATGATAGTGATAATCTGGACAAGTTTATCAGTGGTAGGTTAAGGTGATAGGTTGGATACAGTGACAGGTTAGAGGTTGATGTGACAGTGGCAATGATAGTGATAGTGGAAGTGATAGTGGTAAAGACAATGGCAGTGACAGTGGCAGTGATTGTGGAAGTGACAGTTGGTATACACTTATATTTCAGGGCACCAGGACAGAGAAATGAAATGGGGTTGTATCCTCCTTCTAGTTGGAGCTCAATAATCATGGAATAGGAGCTTCCTTCAGGTTGAATCCTGATAAATAGGTGGTTGTAGCCACCTTTCGGTTGGAGCCAGAGAACCCAGGGGGTTGTAGCCTCCTTCTGGTTGGAGCCAGAGAATTCGGGGAGTTGTAGCTTCCTTCAGGTTAGAGTTTGTGAATAGGGGTTTGTAGCCTCCTTCCAGTTGCAACTGGAAAGTTGGGAACTTGGTGCTTCTTATGAATGAATTCTTGATATATATAATAAATAATTATGTTGTTTTCTCCCATTTGGGTTTCCATGTAAATACTAGTGTATTTTGTTCTTGATGTGATGTAATGATACTTATGATTACATGATTATGATATATGTTAAGAAAATGAAAAGATCTACAAATATAATCACCACAAATACTGAATACAAAATAGATCCACAAAGCAAGATAGAAGAAACCACACTTTATCATTACCAAACCCTTGAGGTAGGGCAACACCATATAATGGATCCTATTATGGAAGGGATCCTGTTCTGTTCACTTGCCTCTTCGAGGGGGCATCCTCCTATTGATATACATCTCGCAATGCAATAATTCTTTTCATGTCCCATTACATTGCTTGAACCCCTTTATATAGTGCTACCATCACCTAAGATCATTCTAGAGGAGGAATCTTCTAGTAGTAGAAGCTTCTAAGAAATCCTCTTACATATATTATATATAACTACCCATTTATTATATCTAACTATCATAGTGGGCCTTATTTAATAATATAGTGGACCTAGTACACCTTACATTGAATGACCTCCACTATTATCATTATGGGAATAATATAGTGGACCTAGTACATCCTTTACATTGAATGACTTCCACTATTATCACTATGGGCCCCTCCTGGGACCCCCACTACCTCTCTAGCTACCTTACATATATATATATATATATATATATATATATATATATATATATATATTGAATGCAATCATAGATGATACATTAATGATAAACTGTTGAAAATGGTTGATAAAGTGAAAGAATATATATTTTGGTTAAAAGTGGTATGAAGTTCTCATACTGATTCACCCCCCCTCTCAGTATGCCAACACAAATCGGCTACACATCAAATGATCGATTTTACTGAATTCATGACAAATGCTTGCAACCTCTCATTTGGAATCCCTTGTAGCTATATATCAAAGAGTTATATGGTATGAGAATAATAATAATAACAAACAAAAGAGAAATAAAGAATAAAAAATCACTTCCGTATGAAGAAAAATATATTTTATAAATAAAATGATTATATGCATTCAATTATATAAAGAAAATTTGTACCTTTATGTGATTGAGTGTGATTAGAATTTCAAAGTATAAACCAAAATCACAAGTGCTAGGGGAACAAAGAAATGATTTCAAGCATACCTGGATGAAAAAACATCGATCTTAAATAGACATTAAATTTTCAACTAACAAGGCTTGTGTGAAAATTACCACACCTTTACCTGTTGCATCATCCCTACCAGGGAAACAACCAATATCCTATCATTATATGCACATGTATGGAAAGTTAGCATTCAAATATATTGAAAATGTATTTTCAACCTCAAATCTTGTATACTTACAAGAAGCTTTCCACTAACAACTACAAGAGAATGATCGTCAAACTTGGAATATTCATCTAAATTCCATGACATTGTATTCCCCAAATCCAAAAGAAGTAATTTGAAAAATGTAAGAATGATGATATATTTCAAACCAATCTCAATTATTTTATGAATGCATTTGTTTTGAATCACATATTTTAATTTGAAAATACCTCACACATAAAACAAAGTAAAAACAAGAAAAGACATATTGGAAGCATTCCAAATTATTCCATAGCTCATTTGCAAAGCAAGCAATTGCTATGCAAACTATGAAAAGGCACCTATTACTCTTAGACTTGAAGATATGAACTAAATCTTTTGAATACACTTTCTTAGAATCTCAAGACAATCAACTACAAATTCAATCTTAATGCAATCTCTCATACATTTCAGGAAATTTTAATAATAGAATGTAAGTCACGAAGAATATAAGAAGAACAAAGAAAGAAACCAAAGGTTATTTGAACTCTTTAAATTTCGTTAAGACAAAATACGCACTAAACAATTAAATTTATAAACAAACAAAATTTATTTGACTTATAATATGAATTATGCTGCAAATGATTTAGTGAAAATGTAAGTTAAATATTAATACAAACTCTATCATTATTGAAAAACTTACTTTCTCATCACATCACAGAGACATATGTAATATGGGAAGTAGTGCCCAATTATTAACTTGAACATTCATTCATATAAATTGAAACCAAATACAATAAGTAAAAGAAGACTTTGATTCTCTAAGAAGACTCATGAACAAAGAATTTACAATATGGCACAATTGGAGAGGATGAATATTTAATATTGATAAACCAACATTGTCCCAATTTTGAGATCTCAGTTGATTACAAACATTCTAGCGATTTACATCAATATTTTACTTTATTTTATACAACATTAAACATTAACCAAAATTGGCTACTTTGAGCGATTATCTAGACTTGAAATTCTAAAATAATCTTTGAATATACAAATATAGAAGTTGATAAAACTATTGTAAGATGTTGATCCTCACATGCTTCTACTTTTTAGGAGTTGTTTTTCTTAATCATCCTTGTGCAAACTAAACAAGTATCTTCAATTCATAATTCATAATTGAAGATACTTGTTTAGTACACAAAGATGTAACCATTTTCCTATAAACAATATCCATCTTTGTGTGCTTATCATATGATGGAGCAATTGAAAACAAATTCTTGATTTTCAATAATAGATAGAAATCATCGATTAAATTATCTACTATAGTTTGAACTTTTAATTCTCCACTCATATCTTGGAAATTATCAATGTTTTCTCTTTAGTTGAGTAAACTCTATCTACAATATTCAAAATAAAGGAGGTTTCCTTTTTACCCCAACAGATTGGTGTCAATCAATTTAATTAGGTGAACTATGCTACATTAAATCATCAACCTGGGGATCATAAAATGATGAATTTCATGCAAAATATATGCAGGCATTAGCCTCGATTTTATCTAACTAATTACTAATGCATAAGGAAAAATGTTCACTGTTTTAGCCACAAAAACAAATTTTTGTTCAGCTACATAAATACCAAAGTAATTGCTAATGATGCATAAATAGAAAAATAAAGACACAAGAATAATTCTAGACACTTAAGATCATCAATCTAATGGATTTTTAATTACATTCTTTCAATCATTCAAGTCAGTTAAAGTTCATGCAACTGAAATAAGAATCAATGAATCAATTAATATTTTTTGTGTTAGTTACCCTTTGTAAACAAAAGTAAACGAATTTGCATAAAATAAATAACGAAAAATGCAAAACACACAACTTAATAAACAAGAAATATCGACAGTAAATTAAATGAGAGGTGCACTCCTCTTTAGGGGGGGCCTCCTGGCTGAAGGACCGCTACTTAAAAAATAACACATATAACTCACGTATGTGCACAACAACCAAAAATTTGATATATTAATTTCAAACATCAATACAATTCTACAACAGTCTGATATCAAAATATGTTCATCCCTATGATAGTCTAATAACCCATATTTATACATTATACAAAAGATCGCATAGATCCAATCTTCATGGATCTCATAAACTGTTTACAAATGAAATACTCATGTGTGTATGCTACATCAGATCTAATAGCCCGTGGATATATGAAATAGGATTTGAACATCCACATAATGGATAAATTCATCACATAATGTATGAATTTATCTCACGTGATTGTGTTCTATATTATGTTTCTTTGACGAAGACAGAGCTCATGCAACTCTTCCACTTGTGCATAAGTTGAATGCAAGTTTGAATTGTCTCCTGTGTTGATCTAGAGGATCCCTGGGATGAATTGATAGGTGAACGAGCTTTAGGGATTGATTTGGAATCTTCCACAATTCAGGGTTCAGTCCTGAAGTGTTCGCGGCCCTATAAAACAATGATTCTGCTGCAGAAAACCATTTACTGGCTACAAAATTGTATTTGAGTTAATACAGAATCAAATATTTTGTAGCGACACATTAAAATAATAACTAATTAAATAAAATCTCATAAGGAAGAATATAAATTAGAATATAATAGAAAATTTACCTCTAATGTTCTTCAATACACAAGTTATGTAGTTGAGCATGATGTCTATGGAAAAAAGGAATAAAATAAGATATAAACTAGTTCATAGGTATAGGCTTTGGATGGAATTTTAGGATAGAAAAGTGACAAAAATAGTATGTTTTGAGGGCTCAAAATCTCCCCCACATGGAATATATTTCATTTCTTCATGCAACCAAAATTACACTCTGTTTTCTCCAACAAATTTCAAAATTATTGACCCCTTTCCTCTTAAGCTCTTTCTTAAGCATCAATGAAAATTTTCATCACTAAAGATGAGGCTTCTATCTGAATCCTTTCATCATTCATCTTTGTCCTTAATATTCTAATTCTGATTCTTCCTTTCTTGCTTTGGATGTACCACTTTTCAGCCTTTCTTGGTAGCAATTTCTTCTGGGATTCCAACTGTTCTTTATCCCTTTCTAACTAAGCAATGTTGGCCTTCCATATTGCATTTTCAGTTTTAATATGATTGTCAAGGAGTTCCAACTTGCGATATTGTTTAGAATCGATGTCTTGTACAACAGTTCAATATAGAAGGAGTCATGCATCAATTTGTTTGAGGGTATTAATCTGGACACCCCATTTGCCAAAAAATAAGCATCGGAATTTAATGACTAGGGAATGGTGTTAATGTTGAAATTAATGAAATATTTAATTATCTCTTGGACCTCACACTGATAATTTTTCAAGTGACTTGAAAAAAAATGAATATTATTTTGTACATGTTTGATGATAATTTCAGAGTCACAAAATACCTTGATTTTTTCTACTTTCAAGTCAGTTGCCTTCCTAAGTCCCTGTACAAGGGCATCATATTCAAAAGTGTTGTTGGTGCAAGGAAATTCTAGTCTGCATGAAATTAAAATTTTAGTACCTTTCGGGTCTTTTAGTATACAACTTGCTCCTACACCTTCTAAGGATTTTGATCCATCGAAGAATAACGTCCACATATCAGGATCACCTTTTTTTTATTTCAACTAGTATTTTTTAATTTTCATATTTTTTGGTTTTCAAAAGGTTTGTAGAGACAATGCATTTTTATAACTTATCTTTAAAAACTACGTTAGTTTGTACATCTGGGGGATTGCTAGTTTGATCATCTATATCACAACTGGACTCAAGAATCTGGGTGCAATGAAGGATTTCAAAATTATCGTCATATTCCATGAGAGTTGATGGTTCGACTGTGAAGTTCCCAAAAAACGTCTCAAATGAATAATTCCCAAGAATGGAATGGTTGAACATCACTGGTTCATTTGAATCGTTCAAATAAGAAACTACGTGTTTCATGTACCTTTCTCTGTCAATCCTAATTTTGTTCATTTTACCATTGAAAGGGAGCCATGGTTGGGACCATTCGGTAGTGAAATAACTATTAAACATGGCCGACCAATATTGACTTAAGAACATACCATAGTTATCAGGAATGTCCACTACTATTATATCTGTGGTTTGATGAACTTTCGGGTTATCATAGATCCTAATAAAAACTTTTTTCAATTCTTCGACCACCTTAACTTTAGTCCTGTTTAACTGGATAATCTGAATGTTAGATGATTCAATTTTGATGTTAATATTATCATAGAATTTAAGGGGCATGAAATTATACAAAGCTCCTAAGTCCACCATGAAATTATGAACATTCCTATTGAAGATTTTAAAAGTGATAAGAAAAGGAGGAGTGTTGGACCTAGATATTTGACCTGTTAAGGATGCATTAGTCACAACCTGATGTTTTGATGGAGTATTGTTATCAGCCAATGTTACCTTTGTGATTACCCTTTTGGTACCTGAGTTTGATTCACGAAAGCTAGGAGAAGTTTTACCTTGTAGCATTCTGATGAAATTTTCTTGGATTTGTGGAATCTTCATGATTTCAAGCAAAGAAATGTTGTCTTTTGTTTTCTTTAGATATTATAAAAATTCATATTCCAAATGGATGAGAAGTATTTGATTTTGTTGTTTGATATATTGTTTTGGGATTGGAGGAGGTATTCCTAGAAGAATTAAGGGTAGTATTGGTTGAAAGAGAAAGTTTTTTGGTAGTAGGGATAGTGGGGGAAACAAGATTGGAAATAGCGGGGTTGTTATTGAGAATATTATTACCAACACTCTTGGTGGTTACAACATTTTGTGAGATGTGTATTTCTTCATATTCTCCAAAATATATGTCCCAAAAACCATTTACCTACTGTTCAACCGAATCGTTAGAATCTTGGGGTTGTTCTTGTTGTTCCATATTGATGCCTTTCGTCTAAGAGGGGGAGGCTTTGCTGGCTTGGGGAGTATTACTATATTTTTTAGGTGGGAACTTAGAAAACCTTTTCTAATTAGAATATTCCTCTACATTACCTTGTTTCAGGTCAACTAAGTCATTGGATAGATTTTTAATGATTCTTTGAAGACATTCCATTTCCATCGAATCATAGGCTTTTTTATCGTCATTGGATTTAGATGCGGAGATTTTAATTTTACCTTTATCTTTAGATGGTTATGAATTGGAAATACCCTTTAAACTTAACAATTTTTTCTCAAATTTAAGGGATTCCTGGAAAGCTTCTTCTAGAGTATCATTTTTATAATTTTTCACATACACGGCCATGGACATGGATACACCAAATGTATAAAATTCAATTGTGACATATTCAACAGGTTTTGAGTCCCTCGAGATTCTCTTTAATTAAGTGAGGAAATGTGGTGGGTCGAGGGTTGGCTGTTGAGGATCTCGAGGAGATCGAATAGAAACTTGAGGGATTGACCATGAACATCCATGACATCAATGTGTACGAGTTACCTTGGTGTTACCAATTCCATACAATTGGCATATCAACATCCATTGGTCGATTGCTCCATTGAGTGGCATGGACAGTCGTTTGTTATAGCGAGAAACATTCTCTATTCTTATGTATATGAAGCTATGACCTTCACCATTTTGACATTTTGGTCTCAGGACAAACACTTGTTTTGTAACTTTTGACATTATAATATAAAGTTCCTACCAACTTACTTGTCTTTTAAATGTGTGTTTGGATTTATAAATGGTGCAAATTTCTGTCTAAAACATAATTATCCAATATATCTTTTAATGTGTTTAGACCTCTAGTAATATGTTGATATTCATTATAATCAAAATTTCTTTCCAAGAGGCAAATTCTTAAGTATGCCCGTAACAATGTAGGACTTCGGATGGAATAAACGTTACTCAATTGCAACACCACTAGTTTTGAATCAAGACATACAATAAGATGACAGATGCCAAATGAAATGGTATCAATTAATAACTTGATAACTGCACTGTATTCCGCGATATTATTGATAGCATGACCAAGGAAAACACTGTGTAGACTGATCAACTCATTTGTAAGTGCATAGATTTCCCATGCAGTAGGCGCTAGGTTTTGAGTGCTTCGATTAGCACCATAAACAAAGCCGACATAGGGTAGTGAGGATGCTGATATCTGGAAACCAAGCACAAGGCAAGGTAAGCATCTTAAAGGCAGAACAAGAAACAAAAAAGGAACACACTAGAGTATGATACACTAAAATACAAAGCACTCATGCAAAATATATTTTAAGCATAGTACTTCTTCAGGTAAAGCCCATTTCTGGGTTCACCCAAAGGAATTCCATCATAATCCACCATCTCATAAGCCCCTTTCTCCAACACCTGTTTAACGATATAAGGGCCACACCACATGGGCTCGAATTTACCGACCCCTAATAAGTCACAATCTTGTTCGTAAAGGAGAACTAAATCACCCTCAGAAAAAAAACGTGGTTTGACATGCTTTTCATATTGATCTTTGACATGATTCTTCTTAGCTTCTATGACTAATGAAGCATTACAGGGAGTCTCGTCTAATTGCATCAAATACAAGATACGTTCTTCCTCGGTTGAGTTGTTAGGGAGAAGTTTGACAACTAGTTTCAAAGATGGGATTTCACATTCAATCGACATAATAGCTTCAATACCATACACTAACTGGAAAGGCATGAACCCTGTGGCAGATTTAATGGACATCTGATAGGCCCATAATGTTGAAAAGAGCATTGTGTGCCAGCTTGACTTGTGAATTCCTACCATTCATCGAAGCACAATGGTTAGAACTTTTTTGATTGCTTCAACCAGGCCATTGGCCTGTGGATAGTAAGGGGTTGATTTTTCATGTTGAAGACCCAAGTTATCGGTAAGTTCAGACATCATGAAATTGTTAAAATGGCTATGATGGTTAGTGACAATGGCTTGAGGGAAACCAAACCTAGTGACGATATTATTGAATATGAGCAACTCTGTAGTTTTCTCGGTATTACCAAATGTAGGCATCGCCTCAGCCCATTTAGTGAAATAATACACAACTACAATAATGTATCCATGCCCCCCCCCCTGACCGAGTGAGGGTTACATGTCATGAAGTCACTGCCCCATTTAGCGAATGGACCAATGGAAACTACAGGGTAAAGAAGAGCAAGATGTGATAGAATCTTGTTATTATACATTTGACAAGAGTGGCATTTCTGGATGATAGTAATGCAATCCTTAAACAACGAAGGCCATAAGTAACCAACTTGTAATATATTTTGGGCAGTGGCATACCTAGACATATGAATGCCACATGCTCTAGAATGATAGTCATTTAAATATTTCTCATCTTCATCATAGGTTATACATAGTCGAAATATGGAATCAATACCACGACAGTAAAGGGTATCACCAAGGATAATGTATTGATGAGCTTGATACTGAATGTGACGACGATCTACACGAGAAATATAAGATCAAAAAGTTTGGGTTTGGAGATAAATGATAATTTCTCCATACCAGATGTTGTCTGAACTAATCAGAAAGAGAGACTCACAAGGAAAAGAATCATCTGCCACAGTTTTTGTCTTAGTGAAGGGAAGGTCACATATCAATTTGGAAAAAACCAAAGATTTCTTTGACTTGGATCGCTCAAACTCCAAATCAAACTCCTGGAGAATCACTATCCATTTGGAGTATTTTCCCCCAAAAAATTGGTGTGTAAGGATATGTTTCATAGGGTTGCAATCAGAAATGGTGGTGGTTTTTCATAATAAGATATAATGACGAAAACGTTGAACAACTTGAACAACTGCCAAGGCCAGTTTCTCCACATGCATGTATTTTGTTTCGGTGGTCATGAGACTCCGAATCAAATAGTATATAACATGTTCATCATGCGAATCATCCTCTTGGACTAGAAACATGGCTACAGTAGAGTCCGAAGAAACCAAGTATAATAAATAATATTGACTATAATCGGGGCAAATAAAAGTAGTGTACAGGTTAAGGAAAGTTTCAAAGCTTCAAAGGCTTTGTTTGCAGATTCATCCCATACAAAATCGTGACCCTTATTAATAAGTCGAGTGAAACCTTTTGTTAGTTCGACATAATTGGGAATGAATCGACCTAAAACGTTTTCCTTCCCTTGCAAAATTTGGAGTTGGCGTAAGGTATAAGGAGGAGGAAAATTGAGAATAACTTCAACCTTCAAAGGATCCACCCTAATCCCATGTGTAGAAATGATAAAACCAAGAATTCATCCAGACTCCACACAAAAAATGCATTTTTGTGGATTAAATCGTATGCTATAATATCGACAACGTAGGAAAATGGCTCGTAAGTGTGCCGAGTGATCTTGGCAATGCAGGGAATGCGTCAGTAAGTCATCTAGGTAAGGTTGTACAATGTGCTTAATATCATGAAAAGAATAAGACATAGCGTGTTGAAAATTTGCACCATCATTTTTTAGAGCAAAAGGGAGTTTACGATATGCGAAGGTACCCCAAGGGAAAATAAAAGCAGTCTTATGTTGATCCACATGTAAAATATTGATTTGATTATAGCCGAAGAATCCATCCATCAAAGAGAATATTTCACTCCCGACACAATCATCAATGATCTGGTCAACGAAAGAGGTTGGATAATTATCTTTGGGACAAGCCTTGTTGATATCCCTATAGTAAACAAACATAGATCGTTCCTTGTTTCTTCGTAACCAAAACAAGATTGGACACCCAGTCAATCAATGCTACAGGGTAGACAAAATTGTCTTTAAGAAGTTTTTCAACTTCGAGTTTAATAGTAGCAACTTTTCGTGGATGAACTGGATGAAGTATTTGTCGAACACTTTTAGCGTCCGGGTATGTCTTAATTTCATGTACAAAAATATATGGATCAATTCCAGGCATCTCTTCGTAATTCCATGCAAAAATGTCTTAGAATTATTGGAAAAGGGCCTTGTAAATTTGGATCTCATCAAGAGAACATGAGGCATCGATATGAAAATTTTCCACTATTCTAGGCTTAATCGAAATATCTAGAGGGATGGTGGGAGAAATATTTCCCAAGTTCCCTTCGTACAAAACATCACGTGTTGGTTCAGGAGCAGGGGGAATAGTAATGACAATAGACATATTTGAAATCCGTTGATAACTCTTGATAGTCTCGGGCTCCAAAAAGAGCATAGAGTGATGATGCCCATCATCCCATGGGGTGTCTTCCATGGACATAATTTTCATGATCATTTCATCGGTGTGAAAGACCACATGAAATGGATCAGGAGACGTATCTAAGAGAGAACGAGGAGAAGGCATTTTTGATTGAATAGCTTGATAGGCCAATTCTATCGGACTTAAAATAATTTGGTCTCCATAACGAAGACAATCGTCCAAGCTAGGTATTATCCAAAGGTCATAAGACTTAGGGGTTTCACCAACAGTGGTCAAAATCATGTTAATTGAAGAGAAAAAAGGAGGAGGAACACCCGGTTGTGGAATGGGGAAATTACCCATTAACGATGAATCCTTTAAAACACCCACACCGACATTCTCATAGACAGGAGGTGTTTTCTCTATGAATGGAACGTTACTAGTGCAGAAATCGAAAATAAAGAAGACAAGTTGATCTACGGTAACAAGTTTACCTTGGTGAGGGAAACGTATCACTCGAAAAAGAGTAGAGACAAATGCACACATAGAATTAATCCAAATACATCCAAATAGAAGGTTGTAATTGAGAGGTGCGTCAAACATCTCAACCTCAACAGTAACCGCTTTTCCTTCTAATGCAATAGATAAAAAAGTAAGAACACCATAATGTTTAAACCTTGTACCATTAAAAGATTTTAAACTATTGTGTAACTCAGTAAGGGAAGGAGAGCCAATGGATTTCCAAAAAGTAATGAACATGGTGCAAGTCGAAGCTCCTTCATCAACAATGGTTTGACAAATATTCTTATTTTCCACAATGACTTGTATTTGAAATGTTAATTGATGAGGGAGCCTTGGAATGTGATCTTCCAAGTCAAATATTATCAAGTTTGTATCGATTGGATTGATTCCACCAATAGCCTTTAACAGTTCCTTCTATTTCATAGGACAAATTTGAAGGACTTCGAGAGCCGACATCGCAGAAGGTGCTTCCGCAATATATTCTACAATATTGTAGTTTTGAGTGCAATGTGCATGGGGGTTAAATGATGACTTACGAACAACTCCTTTAGGAGGTGGATGAAGAACTATATCTAGACTCGATCATTTGAGATGAAGAGGAAATTTTGGCGGTGAAGTCGATGGAGGAGGTTGAACCAATGGAGGTGGTGAATCATCAACTTTATCTTTAGAAGGAGAATAATCTTTGGCTTGAGTAGCGACTACAAATTTGTTCTTCTTGGAGTCACCAATACACATAAGTACATAAGATGTGGTAGAGGGATAAGGTTAGTCATGAATAACGAATTGTTTGTGCTCTTGAGAAGGAAAAGGTTGTGACAAAACGATGGGTGTAGGAGGTGTCCCGGTCCCTTGCAGGAACTTAGTAACCTTAGCACGTCTCGGAAAATATTTCATATAATGATCCTCACCACATATAAGACAAGGAAAACAATGTTTTCCCTTTTATTTATTATCAACAGGATGAGTCTTGGGTTTATTGGATTGTTGATTATTATTTTTATCCTCTTTATTCTTACCCTTCCCTTTCTTTTTATTTTAATTTTTACCAGTAGGTGTAGACTGAACCATATTAACCTCATAGGTTTTACTGGGAGAAGGAGTTGGAGGAGTAACATTGTGTACATTAGCAGTAGTAGATTTGGGATTGGAATCACTGGCTTGTTTGGACTGAGTCTCGGAATGAAAAGTGCCAATCACACCATCAACAACATGAGAAGCTACTAGAGGTGTTGGGGTTGTATTTGTAGATGGGTGAGGAGCATCAGGGATCAAGTCATATAGTGTGCTCATTTGTGAATAAACGAGATCCAAGTATTGAGCACAATTAATCACCTTCTCTTCAGTGATGACACCACCCATGGCAACATCATGGGATATAAGACCGATGAGTGATTTGGTAAATCACTCAACCAATAATTGATCAGGAAGGGGAACTTTGATTAATTGTCTTCTCCTCCTCCACTTGTGAATGTTATTGGAAATGTGAGTAGAAGAGGCTTGTTTAAATAAACTCAAAATTTCAGTTCTTGTCTCATATCATATCGATAACTGGTAATGATTTAAGAAATCCATAGCTAAGGTGTTGAAATCAATGAAGAATCATCGTGGAAATTCGATATACCATCTGGATGTCGAACCCGTAAGAGTTCGTTGGAAAAGATGTAATCGAATGGAGTCATCCATCAAAGATTTGGATGAACACCAAAGATGAAATGTCATGACGTGACTGTTTGGGTCTTCTCCCGATCGATCGTCAAACTTAGGAATGTGTAATGGTAATTTGGAAGGTATATCCGGTCAATAATGAGAATGCAAAATAGGATCATTCAAAATCCTAGACAAACCCGGTAATCCAAAGTAGCTAGAAATGACAATTGTCTGTTCACTTGAGGAAGTTGGTAATTTTGAGGAGGTAATCCTATAGGTATACCAGTAGGACCATAAGCAGTCTGTAAATAATTAGAGGGTCCTGTCAAATTTGGTTTTCGAGGGTTTTGAGACAAGTATCCAACATGTGTTGGTTGATTGGGTATAATACCTTGGAAAGGAGCCTTAGAGTGAAAATTTTGACCCCAGGTAGGATTTAGAGAACCTCGATAAGGTTGCCCGAGAGTAGAGGGTACAAAAGAATTTAATTGAGGAGGTTTCCCCCCAGGCGGTTGTTGATTTCTTTAGAAGGGAAAATTCCAAGGTTGAGTTTGTGATCCAGGTATATATTGTCCATAAATCGAGTTATGACCTCCAACTTGGGGTTTCCCCCCAGCTTGAGGTTGGCCTCCAACATGAATTTGAAAACTATAAGTGAAAGAATGAATTTTGCCTCCAATTTTATTGGAGCTACTTGGTCCAGGACAATTATATCCTCCAGGTGGAGGTGGAGCAGGAATGTTAGGCCCTCTGGAGAGAACTTGGGTAGGTGTGAGAACAAAATTGCTACCAACATTATAACTAGGTGGAATAAAAAGATTAGGCCCTCCGGATGGACTCTAGGAAGGATTGGAAATAGAAGTATTAAGACTGTTATAACCAGGTGATTCAGATTGATCTAGGCAACATCACGAAAGTTTCAGAAGTGTCCCAGGAGGCTCAGAATGGCTTGAGCAGGTAGAGAAAGGGAAAAATTCAAAGTTCCCAAAACTCAGTGAAAATGACATGATCAGGAAAAGCGCATCACAATCTTTCCAACAATGCAAATGCCTCATCAAACAGAGTTACAGATTGAAATATATTCACGGTAAAAGTTTGGTCAACCTAGCCCAGTCAATAAGGGATTAGTCAGCATCCATATTGTTGATGTCGTCATTCGTATGGATGACTTCAACATTCATACACCACATGTGGCAGGAGAAGGACGAAGAGATGTGGCATGTTGATGTTAGAATGACATCAACATGATGAAATGGAAACACCAGAGGCTACCACGTGTCACCCAATTTTGGTTTTTTCGGGCCAATCCATGGACCAATCTGATTGTGCCATGTGGTAGTCCATACAGTCCATATAGTGACATGGAAGGATGAAGTGACCATTCGTACAATGATGTGGAAGGATGATGTGGTAGTCCATACACTGACATGACATCCGCACAAAAACATGGCAGGTGACTGTGCAGT
The DNA here is from genome assembly GCA_010110895.2 of Picea sitchensis. Classification (NCBI taxonomy): domain Eukaryota; kingdom Viridiplantae; phylum Streptophyta; class Pinopsida; order Pinales; family Pinaceae; genus Picea; species Picea sitchensis. Next base: position 202,206 of record SNQJ01S0005765.1, read on the forward strand.
TCGTACATACACGTGGCTTCCTCTAGAAGCACCACGTGGCAGTGTGGGACTAGGCCAATAGGGAAGTGATGTCATTCCCACGTGACAACATGACTGGGTCACTAGGTGGGACAATCCAAGGATTCCATGTGGCCCAATTAGAGGGTGACACGTGGCACCCTCAAAATTCCCAAGGAGGGCCCATGACCAAAATTCAAAAATAAATAAATATATAAATGGACCCTGCCAAATCTGGTGAAGGTCCAATCATATATAGTGTATCCACCAAGTTTGTAAGATCGACTGCGATATTTAACAACGGTTCCATATTCCGTCAGCAAATCCACTAAAAGCTCCATCAAATTAGCAGCAGTCAACACGTTAGCAGCAGTTAGCGCCCATTTTGGCGTTGGTTGTAATTGGTAGCCAAAAGGGAAGGCCCGTGGGTTTGACCCCGGGACCTCCCCAACTAGAACGATAATTTAAGCTCCCACTAACCAATAGGAAAAACGACCTTGTTGGGTGATCCACCCACATTATTTATTAAAAGGTGGTTTTCACCATTACATGAGAGAGAGAAGCGCGTGCCCAGTCTGTACGAGGCCATACTATGACATAGATTTCAATGCAGTATGATGCATTAATTGCATTGTTTCATGCAAATCAAGACAAAATCCCAGAGGAGGCTTGAGAGTTCATGTGTCCGATGGAGACGATTTGACAAACGTTTTTAGGTATTTTTGTGACGTGAATCCAATGGCGAGGTCCATTTTTGTAGTAGAGCTTCAGATCGACAAGCTAAGTTCTGGAGAAGCCAATGTAAGCATGTTTTTCATTATGTTGTTTTGTCAATAAATGTTGAAGCATATCATGCATTTTACAGGTCTGAAGGAGCATGGAGAGACTGCAGCAAGGCAACAAGATCAACTGATTCCTTCTATTTCTTCTTTTATTCTCTTCTTCCACATCAAACCAATCAGTGACATGTGATAGAGAAATTGTGGCACTTGCATGATAAGTGGCCAATGAAGCAGTTCTAAATCTCGTATTTTCGAGATCTTTGTATGGGCTGCATATTTATGCTTGGATCTGAGAAAAAAATCTAAGGCACTTGATGGCTCCATGATGATGGAGATCATCTTTTATTCTTCCTCTTTTTGTGTATTGAGTATGTGGGAATGTTGTCCATATGAACATCATGGATGCCTTATGAGCACGAGAACTTGTGAAGCTTGTATACATTCCTGATCACATTCTGATCTCTTGTTGTTGTCACCGAAAGGGGACTCCGGCCTTACAACTTGTAACAGAGAGACATCATTATAGCGAGGAGAATAAAGCGGTCAATCTTGGAGCATGAACCGAAGACGTAGCCCACATCAGGTGAACTCCGTTCTCAAGGGAAGTTTCATATCCATTATGTGTATTATGTTCTTATGTTTCTTTATATGAATTTCCGCACATATGATATTAAATGAAAGCATGACATATAACACATAAGAAAAACTAAGGATGTTTTATTCACTTTGGATTCAAGCTTATATGAATTCAAATTTACCTTTAATTGCAAATCGCTCAAGTAAAACAATATATAACTGACCCTTTTGAAGGAGTGATAGAATCAACCTATTGTTGGAAACTAATCACCCCCGAGGTTCAGATCATGTGGTATCAGAGTAGGCTTGATACCGATTGCAATTGTTGAAGCTAAGGATGGCTAGATCGAAAAAATTGTCGTGGTTCGATGAGCTTCAAGAGATCAACCAAATTCTTCAAGAAGAGAATGTTGTATTGAAGACATTGTTGCATGTTGCAGAAGAAGAGAACCAAAGGTTGCAAGAGCAGTGGAAAGCCATGAAGATGCAGACAGGGGAAGGATTTATGAATGAGATGGCTGTAAGACCATTGTGTGACCATGGCAACTTCACCAATTATGGGTGCGAGCATGATAGTGAAAATGCATGCACACTTTTTCAAGTAAATGAAGATGACCTACATGCATCCAGAAACCAAGGAGGATTCCTAGAATCATCTTCCACTGATCCTTCTCACTAGGAACAACTGGACACATCTCAAGAAGCAGACCAAGAGTCCCAGTCTGAGGTGGAGGTAAATAAACCATGTTTAGTTCCTTTCTTGATTAATGATTCTTTTGAAATCCTTGAACAACATGCTTCTTGCATGGGCTTAAAGTTGATGAGGAAAATGGGATACGAAGGAGGAGGCATTGGAACCAATGGCCAAGGTATTGTGTTTCCCATCAAGGTAGTGGTTTGGCCTAGATATGTCGGGATAGGATATGTTTCAAAGGATGTTGGAGAAAGCTTCAAAACCATTCGGGAAGAAGATCCCACGACAATCACTGAGACTCCAGAAGTCAACAGTTCATCAAAAGATGAAATTGATTCAGTGTAAGCCAAGAACACAACTTCTCATGATCGAGGATTTGAGACATCTCCAGGGAGAGATGAGCATCACCAGGACAGAGTTGAGACCAACTCTTCTTGCCAGTCTGACTCAAGAGGAAACTCACCAAGATATAAGAAATCTCGAAACTCTAAAATTGCATTTGATTATAAGCATGTTAATCATATAAAATAGAGCTTGTAGCATCAAAGGCCTTACACTTTTTATGGATTGAATAACCACGCATTATCCCAGTGTTGGAAGAGAAAATCCTTGTGTAGGAAGGTTATGGAAACCATGAGAAGGAAGAGGATAGCATATTTCTTTCCACACATGGACAAGAGTAGGGGAAATGCACCTTTGAAGGAGAAAGGCTACTGCAGCCATTGTATCATATATGGGAATCATGAGACCACTTGTTGGGCCTTACATCCATATCTACATCCAAAGAGGAACAAGAAGACTAGGGAAACACCTCTGAGGGATACAACCAGTTAGGCAGTGCTGCAGAGAAATCTGCCACTAGGAGAAGACCAACTACCATAGAAAGGACAACTCGATAAAGAGGAAATGTTTGGCATAATGATTGAATGAATGGGGAAAATACTTGAGTTAGTTCAGAGTGGCCATCTTTGTAATCACATGTTGCGATTCAGACCCCATAGAAGGGTACTATGTAAAAGTGATAATTGTTAATATCACTCCTTTGTTTTTGCACATGTTGATATTGTTAGGCCTTGTGAGGTAGTTTGGGTATGGGTTTATTATTGTAATTCCAATGGACATAAAACTTATATTGTAAAGACTTTTGGGGACCAAAAGTCCTTTCAGTTTGGAGGCGTGATCCAGATGGATCTAGGGAACATCACAAAAGTTTTAGAAGTGTCCTAGGAGGATCAGAATGGCCTCAACAGGAAGAGAAAGGGAAAAATTCAAAGTTCCCAAAACCTAGTGAGAATGACACGATCACAAAGAGCGCATCACAAGCTTTCCAATGGTGCAAATGGATCGTCAAACAGAGTTACAGATTGAAAGATATTCATGGTCAACCTAGCCCAGTCAGCAGGGGATGAGTCAACATCCATACTGCTGACATCATCATCTGTACAAATGACGTAAGAATCCATACAAAACACGTGGCATGAGAAATAAAATGACACGTGTCATGTTGATGTCAGCATGATAATATGGAAGCACCAGAGGCTGCCATGTGTCACTCAGTTTTGGCATTTTTCAGGCCAATGACCAATCAGATCATGCCACATGGCAGTCTGTGCAGTCTGTATAGTGATGTGGAAATTCATACACTGACATGGCAGGGTGATGTGGCAGTTCGTACAATGATGTGGCAGGATGACGTGGAATTTCGTACACTGACGTGGGAGGATGTTGTGGCATCCGTACAGACACATGGTAAGTGACTGTGCAGTCTGTACAAACACATGGATTCCTCCAGAAGCACCACATTGTGGTGTATTACTAGGCCAATAGGGCAGTGACATCATGCCCATGTGGCAGCATGACTGGGCATCTAGGTGGGCCAATCCATGGATGCCCATGGCTGAATCAGAGGGCACCACGTGGCACCCTTGAAATGGCCAACGAGGGCCCATGACCAAAATTAA
>SNQJ01S0005765.1:206225-222371 GCA_010110895.2 Picea sitchensis
TATATATATAAACAGACCCCACCAAATCTAGTGGAGGTCCAATCATATATAGCATATCCACCAAGTTTAGAAGAGTGACCACCATATTTAACAATGGTTCCATATTCTGCCAACAAATCCACCAAAATCTCCGTCAAATTAGCAACAACCGCCAAGTTAGCAGCACTTAACGCCCATTTTGGCGTTGTTTGTAACTGGTAGTCAAAATGGGAGGCCCACGAGTTTGACCCCGGGACCTCCCCAACTACAACAACAATTTAATCACCCCCCATCCAATAGGCCAAACGGCCTTGTTGGGTAATCCACCCACATTATTTATTAAAAGGTGGTTTTCGCCATTACACAAGGGAGTGAAATGCGCACCCACTCCGTACGAGGCCATATGATGGTACATATTTTAATGCAGTTGGATGCATTAATTGCAGAGTTGCATGCAAATCGAGACAAAATCCCAGAGGAGGCCTTAGAGTGCTTGTGTCTAATGGAGACACTTTGACAGTCATTTTTAGGTAATTCGGCGACGCAAATCCAATGGCGAGGGTTGTTTTTAAGGTAGAGCTTCAGATCAAAAAGCTAAGTTCTAGAGAAGCCATTGTAAGAATTCTTTTCAATATGTTTTTTTGTCATTAAATGTTGGAGCATAACATGCGTGTTACAGGTCTGAAGGAGCATGGGGGGACTACAGCAAGGCAACAAGATCAATCGATTCCTTCTATTTCTTCTTTTCTGCTCTCCTTCCACATAAAACCAATCAGTTACATGTCACAGCGAAATTGTGGCACTTGCATGATAAATGGCCAATGATGCAGTTCTAAATCTCGTAGTTTCGAGATCTTTGTATGGGCTGCATATTTATGCTTGGATATGAGCACCAGATCTAAGGCACTTGATGGCTCCATGATGATGGAGATCATCTTTTATTCTTCCTCTTTTTATGTATTGATTATGTGGGAATGATGTCCATGTCAGCATCATGGATACCTCATGAGCATGAGAACTTGTGAAGCTTGTATACATTCCTAATCACATTTTGATCTCTTGCTGTCATCACCAAAAGGGTACTTTGGCCTTACAACTTGTAAAGGAGAGACATCATTAGAGCAAGGAGAATAAAGTGACCAAGCTTGGAGCATGACCCGCAGACGTAGCCCACATCGGGTGAACTTCGTTATTAAGGGAAGTGTCATATCCATTATGTGTATTATGTTCTTATGTTGTTTTTCTATGAATTTCCTCACATAGGATATTAAATGCAAGCATGACATATAACACATAAGAAAAACTATGGAGGTTTTATTCATTTTGGATTCAAGCTAATAAGACTTCAACTTTACCTTTAATTGAAAATCGCTCAAGTAAAACGATATATAACTGATGCTTTTGAAGGAGTGAAATAATCAACCTATTATTGGAAACTAATAAGCCCTCGGGTTCAGATCACTAGGTGGAAGTGATGGAATTTATCTAGGAAGAAGTGGCATTCCAATAGGAGCTTGAGTTATGACCAAACTTCTGGTAGAAACATATGTAACTTGTGGGACCGCGGTAGAGCTAGTGAGCTAGAGGAGACAAATTGTATGAGAACCAACCAACAACTGGTTTGAAACCGTACAAACATTACTTGTCGTGCCAGTAAAATGATCTAAAGCTACTGTATAATAAGTAGAAGTAACAGGTGTATGTGATGACATAGGTTGATTTGGGCTCATTCCTAGTTTATCAAAAATATCGTGTCCCAAGGAGGTCCTCCAAAAAGAACGAACAGGGACTGAGCTAGGATTAAAAATTTCAGCAGTATGAATAAGAGTTCTAAACCATTCACTCTGAAAAGGTGGATTGTCCACACCAGACTCTGCATAAGGTCCAGTAGGCATTCTAGTATAATATTCAGTAACAACGACTCCTGAAGAGTTAATTCAGAGAAAAAGTGGATCTTGTATAACACTCAATAACTGATTTACAAGAAATGATGATTCTACTAATGGAGTAGAACTTCCAATCTGAGAGGACACTTCGTTATTGACTACTATTTCAGGAGAAGTACCCTCTAGTGAATTAGGAAGCAAAGGAGCGTATTCTTCCGTCTCTTCCAGAGGTAACCCTTGCATCATACGTGAACGACGAGGGCCAATGTTGGCCACACCGAATAAAGAATGAAAGAAATCTATGGCCAACTAAAGAAACAAACAACACTCCACTAATAAAATATAGATATCAAACATGCAAACAAACCTTCTTATTTCAAAGTCACTAGTTGGTGATGAAATCCAACATCACGAAATAAATACAAGAAGGGGTTGGGATAAAGAGGGTGGAAAAGTTACGTTGACAACCTGCTTAACGGAATTACACCCCGGTGCAATCTCCCACACATAATCGTGGGTATACCCTCCAAGGAGCCTGAGTGAGTTTGGCCAATTTCAATTCTAGGTACCATGAAGACTTTCCCCTCCATAGTCACCTCGTGTAAATAATTTAAAGAGATAAGCCATTAATGTTACCAATTTTGACAATGATGCCTGGGGAAGTAGTCGACAGTCTGATCCATACACAAGGGTAAGGTATCTAAGCCCGAAATCACCTCGAGAAGGTCCGCATAGGATTTTCTTCTCAAGTGAACCCCAATAATACGCACAATCTCTACACTAATACCAACAAAGAAGGGTGAGTAACTTTGTCGGACCTAATGCGACCTCATGATTGACCCTTGTGTTATAAGGGATTCCCAGGACAAAATGTAGCAAGTGGATTTAAACTCTCCCTATCACAAGATACTATTGTATGTTTTGATGCTTTGGAGAGTGTGCCTCACAACCTATTCCAAAAATCTATCCTAGCTAATGTTGATGTGTAAAAGTTCTAGAAAATAAAGTTGCTAGATAGATTTTAGAATTACGCTGAATTTTAATGGTTGTTGCTTACTCAAAAAGGGAAACGAAGATGAAACTGATGAAGTATTTGACCTTGAACCAAAAAAATGCAAAGAGAGATAAGATGCAATCTTTTCGTTCGATGAACTCTAATTACATAAGGGAGAAGGTTTCTTTTTCCAGAATACAACAAGTTACAAAAACACAATTTATTCAATCTTTGAATGATATTGATGCAAAACAACCAAAGCTACTAAATTTTCCAATTTTCTCTTTTACAAATATTTGAATGCAAAAATTTCTTGTAAAGTCTAATAATGGAAGAAAAAACTTCAAGTCTTTCCTTTTCAAATGGAAAAATAGATATAATTAAAAAAAAAAGAGTTTTCCAAGAAGATCAATGCACTCACAACACTATTTCCCAAATTAAACTCATAATGCAAGCAAAAAATAAAAAAAATAAGAAAACTTATTTGTCTAATGCTAAAAAAAAATGTATTCCAATCAACAACAATCCAAAACTCACAAAATACCAATAACAACTTTATCTATCAAGCACTCACGGATGAAGCCTTGAGATTATACCCTTGCAATAAGAAGTAAAAGATAAAACTTATAAATCTTATGAAAATGACTCTCAACACTTCAGAAACAATCAAATTCAAGCTAAAAGATGCAAACCAGGATGCAATTAATCATTCACCAAGATTAAAAGTTCACCCCAAGAAGTAATGAATAATCTGGGCAAGGAGAAAAAAGTTGAATGTCACTCCAAAAAAATTCTATAGGAATCGTCGCAGGCTATAGAAAATCACAGTGTAACGATCAAGGATCGTCACAGGCAAAGGGAAAAACAAAGTGGAACATCATCACTTTGGTTTACACAAGCAGGATGCGATGATGAATGAACATAAGGAAAAATAAAAATAAAAAGGAAAAAGTTTCTCAATGAACTTTCAGAACCAGGGAGTCAAGATGGATCACCCAAAGACTCAGAGAATGAAATTAACCAAAAGTAGGAAAGCTAAAAGAAAGAAATGAAGAAAAAACCAAAAGAGTATGTTCCCCATTATGGTCGCCAATTTTGTTATCGGACAAATTGGTAAGTGTAGACACAAACTAATTTCCCTAACTTCAACAAGAAGCTAGAACAAAGAAAGGCATAATACAAGTTTCTCCTTAGATTTCATTGTCATATAAACTAGTTCAGAGAGGGAGAAATGACATACCATTTAAATGATGTTTGATCCTCGCTAGTGTCGTCCTTGCTCCATATTAGAATTTGTGGGATGGTGAACCTATTAAGAAGCACAAACCAACAAAGAGAGAGAACAATGATATACATATTCCAATGAATTCTATGTATAATATCAAGGAGTTATACAATAAAAGTAGAGACGCCTTTATAGGGAATAAATGTATTACTGCATTATATTGAATGAAAGTGGAGAATACAACCCATTCCTTGATGTTGCAAGGTCCCTTCCAATGGCCCTTTTATTCAACACAAACACATTTGATCCAATTCTTTTGATGAAGATAATTCACAACTTGACTTGGAAAGCTAAAGCAAAGCTATCACAAGTATAATATTCAACAAATATGTTCATGCATAAGAAAGCCTAGCCTTTCCCATGAGAGATCCCTCTCTATATAGGGTGAAAGAGGGATGGATGAGGAGATTAGGATGATCCCACTAAATCATAGAAGTGAGTAAGATCCAAACTAATCAGAGTTCACCTCATCTTATATAATATTCCCTTCTACAACTTTCATGAATTTCACCTTTTCTTCTTGTTTGAGCATCTTCTCACCCTATGCACAAGCATCCTACGACGACATCGCAGTCTAGTTTTGGTGCAACGTGCAAAAATCAAGCATATTCACACCTCAAGAATTTAGTAGGGTGCAGCGATCTCCTTTGATATGTTTTTTAAAGAAAGAAAGATCATCCACTTTTCTCATGGAGAAAGTCTCATTTAGTATCTTCAGGGAACATCGAATTGAGTTATGCACATATCGTTAGTTGATCACAGGGGTGACCAAAATAATGTGTAACATGGGTGGTACCTCGTCCCGAGGATTTTGATTCATACATAGCATCTATACCACTCACCGATGTCGATTTTTTTTTGGACAAGAATTTTGGATACAATTTTGAGGAAAATCCCAAGTATGGAGGAGGTGCGTAACAACAAAAGAAAGAAGGGAAGGAAGGAGCAGAGTTTGTAGTAAGGGCACATTCATGATTGAAGTGTGAAGTAAAATTACACTTAGTAGGATAATAAAGTAGTAGAAAAAAAAGGATAATAAAGAAAGAGAATAAAGCGGGTGAAAATGAAGGACAATAGTTCGGCATTCAAAAGAAGAGAGATGTGCAAAAGAAGAAAGACTAATAGTTAGGAAGGAAAAAGTAGCACACAGACACAAAAGAAGAAAAAAGAACGGACAAAAAATGAGTCAACCTAAGGTGTAATGAGTCTGAATAAGTTGTAATGGGGTTTTGGGGTTAAGAAAGTAGGGTTTTGAGCCCTAGGATCCATGCGTAAATATTTAATGTGTTGGGTAGAACAGGTTATTATTGTTGTTTCTTGTGGCTGACACCGATCGAGGAGAGTGAGAAAGTAGATTGAGAATGAAAGAGTCTATGTCTAATTGTTTAGAGAGAGTTGAAGAGAGAGGCTTGACTTGTAGAGTAGCTAGGAAGGATGGAGAGAGAGGTAGCATGATATATTTATTTTAAGTGCAGTACACAATCCCGAGTCAATTAGGGAAAGAATAATAAAGCATCCAATTATTATGGACGTAACCCAAAGTTGGGAGAACCAAATTACTTATTGTTTCTACTCTCCTTTTTTTGTGATTGATCATGAATGTTTTCTGTATGCATGTCATACTAGATCTAGGTAAAATCATGAAGGTGGGTAACACTTTTGTGAGAATCGGGTCCCCAAAATTCCTAGTGACAATTTTTCGGTCGAACTAATAATTATTTCGACCGAAAGACACCTCTTTTTGGCCAAAACCTTTTTCGTCTGAACCTATAGATGTCAAATAAAATGGTACTATGACGAAGGCCTAGAATGTCATGTACCATATTAGTTGGATGAATTTTTTTTCGGTAGCATCGTTTCGACTGAAATTTTTTTCAACCGAAAGAAGCCAACCAATTTTTTTCCCCGGTGACATAGTTCCAGCCGAAATATGTTTAAGCCATAAGAATCTTTTGGCCGAAAATGGGTTTCATCTGAAAAACCATTTCGACCAAATTGTTTTTATATATGCTCCACACATCGTTCATTTTATAGTTTTTTGAGCTGTTGGTTGGTGGTTGTTGTTGGTTGATGGTAGTTGTTGGTTGGTGTTGATGGTTGTTGTTGCTAGTAGCTGGTGTTGGTGGTCGTTGCTATTGATTGTTGTTGGGTGGTATTACTTGTTGTTGTTTGTTGTTGTTTCTTTGAGTTCTAGGTAATTCTTAACCTATTCCCCAATTAATTAAAATTTCATTTATTTACATGCTTTGTGTTTTAGGAGGTGGAAAGGGTTGAATTCGGCCCTATCCATGTACATGGGCATTCTTGAATTCAGGAATTTCCCTATAAATGGACATGGACGAATTTGGGCATGTCCCTGTACATGGACATTCTCGAAATTAGCCTTGCCCATGTATAGGGATAGGACCAAATTCAACCCTATCCATGTACACAAACATGCCCTAATTCGGCCCTGTCCATGTACAGGGATAGACCCGAATTCAGGCATGTCCCTATACATGGACATGGCCAAATTCGGGTATGGCCATGTACAGGGGCAGGCCTCTGATCATTCTTAAGTGTAATATAGATTCTCACAATCACTCACCTAACGGTTGAGTTTGATAAAGAGTGGAAAATAACACAATACGTGAAAGATATTGTATTAGTTGCTTGAATGAATTCAAAGTAATTATCTTACTTTCAATTTTCTATGTATTCATCTGTGAAAAATCTAGAAACCACTCATATAGTTAGATGGATCCTATAATTATTACGTGTACTTTATAATCTCAAAATCAACTTGAAACACATCCCAAGATGTAAATTCAGAACAATACTTGTGTAAATAGGTTGAATGAAACATAAAATAGATACATTATGTACTATATGTATTCTAAGACAACATACAAATCTCCAAGACTTGAAAATCACAAAAAAGAGAGAATTCAATATCCATCTATGATAAAATTTGATCCCAATTTTGGAAATGATCACATTATATGATGTCAGACAACATTTTTATCAATCTGGATAATTTGAGGAGAAACCTTTGGGGTGCCAAAAATATTGCCAAACCCCTCTAGACAACAACTAATAAGATATCTTGGCTAAGAAAATCATGATTAAAAGAAAAATGATTCAATTTTTGAAACTTCTAACAGTTTCAAAACAGACTAAAACAAGAAATTTAATAAATGTATCATCAACCATTGGCCAACCAATTAGTGTTCAGAGTAACAATTAACAACACTTGGAAATAATGGACTTTGTTTAAAAAATCTCTCCCAAGGAAGATGTCTTGGTGAAGTGGAGGTTAAATATTAGTCTTCAAAAAAAGATGGACTTGAAACACTCTTTGTTGCAATATCCCCTCAATAGTATTTAGATACTTTTATTTCCCTTCTACATTCCTCTATTTCTTGTGCCAATAACATGTATTTTGAAAGAGTCATCCCAAGCACAATTAAACAACAAATTTACTCTCTAGCATTACTCAAATTCTTCTTAGTGTGCATCTTGTTTCAAAGTTGGGAACTGACATAGTCTCTTAATTTTGCAAACATTGTGATTTTGATGGCTATTTTCCTCTTTTACTTGGGAATTCTTCTAGACTAGAGGCACCCATTTTCTAGCTGGGATTGGGCATATGAGGATTGGGAATATTATTTAGGTTTGTTCCTTAGGTTATATAAAGGCTTAGGCTTATTCTTTAGGATTTAAACATATGGAGAGGCCAATTCGGGCCTGTCCATGTACATGGATAAGGTAGAATTTGGGCATGTCCTTGTACATGAACATGGCCTGTAAATGTGTTGAACCTGCATAGAATATATCTAGGTAAACAATGATACACACATTTGCAGAGAGAATAGAAGAAAAAAGAAGAAGGAGAGAAAGAATTCTCATTAACCGTGGTGAATAATGAATAATTTACACATGATATACTATGTATAACTCAATGAGTTCGACTTGAGGTGAACCAAGTCACCATAGTGGTGGTATAGAGTGATCTGGACACACACTAGCAATTACGGGAGTGAACTACCACCTATTCTAGTCTCTCAGGCAGTTACAGGAGTGAACTACCACCTAGTTGAGTTAACTATTCAACTAGTCTTCAGTTAACTGGCTGAACAGAAAGTAGTGAGGACTTAACTCAAGGAATCAAGGCTAATGCACCACTCTGGTGATGATACCAAGGAAAGGTCGAATTATCATGGTGATGATCCCAATGTTGCATGGTGATGATCCCAATGCAACATTTAAACTCAACTCAACTAGTCAAATTGAAGTGTGAACTGAAAGAGAATATTCTCCAGGTGGAATATTCTCTCCTAAAATATAGGAGACTGGATAATGACTAATTAAGACTAACAAACAAATAAAAAACTTAGGAAAAAGAAATCCTAGGTGTGTTTGAACTAACTCCAACACCCCCCCCTAAACATCACTATAGTGAAAATAAAGATTGGGTCCCGGCAACGAGACCATGTTAGGTATCCAAGTACAAAAGATACACTAAAAATAAAGTGAGGAAAGAGGGAAAACCTCATGGGAAACCCCCCCCTCAAGGTACAATGTATGTAAAAAGAAGAACTATAGTTGCTAGGAAACTGTGTCCTTCACTCCAAGACGACCTCCCAGAGAATGGAATTTCTGCTCAGTGAAGGTCTTGGTGAAAATTGTTGGGTATGTGTTATATTCTTTGCATGTGTGTGTGTGTGGGTGCGTCAGATACGACAATTGCGTCTGACGATCCCTTCACCTAGGGCTCTACCGTGTGCATCGGGCACTTTCCTAGGGGGGTCCCATGGGGGGGCAGGTATGCCCCCCCCTAGTTACGCGCAGCGTTTGGCACCGAGCGGTAGCCCGGGGCCGATGGGGTTTTGGGCAACGCCCCAAATTTTTTTTTTGGGCGGTTTTTGCTATTTTTAGCGGATTTTGCTATTTTTAGCTGATTTGTAAATTAATCCCGGATTAAGGGATTAGGGTTTTGGTATCTACGGAATACCTAAAAACATTGTATATATTGTATGGCGAATGGTGAAATTTGAAATAATGAAAATAAGAAAGGTTTTCTCGGTTGAGGGTTTCCGGTATAAAATCTCTATGTACTCTGTGTATGAGTCATTGATTAATTTCTGTATTGCTTAAGAATCTATTTGCATTGCTTTACTTCGTAGGTTTAAAACTTACAAAAATGTCTGCCATCTCTTCTGCTGAAGGACATAACTGTAAGTCAATGATACCCTCATGTACTAAGTCCCGTATGTAGTTCATGTGGATCTCAATGTTCTTCATCCACTGCCTCTGAACTGGATTTCTGGAGAACTTTAGAGTTCTCTAGTTGTCACACCAGATGACGATCGGTCGATGAAATTGAATGCCCAACTCAGTGAGAAAATGTTGTAGCCACATAGCCTGAATGGTTATGTTAACTACCCCTTTGTACTCTGCCTCAACTGAAGATAGAGAAATGGCAACTTGCTTCTTGCTCAACCAATAGATAGGCCCGGAACCAAGACTAAGTGAGTAACTAGATGTGGACTGGCGATCAATGTTATCACCAAAACAGTCATAACCAGTAAAACCAATGAGATCTAATGTAGAGTCTGATGCATAATGAATCCCAAAGGTGATGGTGCCCTGTACGTATCGAAGGATACACTTTGCAGCTTTCCAATGTAGCTCATGCGGCTTCTGCATGAACCTAGAAACTGCACCAACTGCACATGAGAGGTATGGTCTAGAGTGTATAAGATACAATAAGAACCCCACTATCTATATGTACAATGTGTTGTCAACCAGTGGAGTCTCCCCACCATCCTCAAGTTTGACTCCTGATAGGAAAGGAGTCAGAAAAGACTTGCAGTCTGTCATGTGAAATCTCTCAAGGAGATCTCGTGCATACTTTGCTTGAGACAGTTTGATGCCTGATGCATACTGACTGATCTCAAGTCCAAGGAAGAAGTGTAGCGGACCCATGTCCTTCATCAAAAACCTGTCATGAAGAATCCTTTTAACTGCATCAAATGCTGAAGTCGAGCAACCAGTGATCAACAAATCATCGACATACATAACTAAAAGTAGAAGTGAATCAACCGTCCTGAGCATGTATACATTTGGGTCTAATTTACAACATACAAAGTTTTGTGACAACAGGTAGGATTCCATCTTGGCATACCATGCCCTCAAAGCCTGCTTGAGGCCATAAAGTGACTTCTTCAGTCGACAGACCAAAGATGAGTCCTGCATAAATCCCTGGGGCTGCTCCATGTAGATCTCCTCAGAGAGATCACCGTGAACAAATGCATTCTTCACGTCCATCTGATGGAATTCCCATCCCTTGGTTTCCGCAATGGCAAGTGCCAATCATATGGAATCCATCTTCGCTACTGGAGTGGATGATCAAAATCTGGACCAGGGGGCAAAAATTTGCTCAAATTTAAAAGTGCTCGGAATCCAACGAAACATGTGCCATTGCGTCCGTCTCGTCTTCCTGATTTCGTAGGTATATTTACTTTCGCAAACGGAGTCCGTATGGAGAATTTATCGCGATCTGTTCGCCAAGGCAAACAGGCAAAAATTTGATGCTGACTGGGCAGGCCGTACATCTGACTGGACAGAGGCCGTACATGCTGACGTGGTCACTGTATGGTCATGTGGCACCTGCTGATGTGGCAAATTCTGGTTGGTTGACTGTGGGCGAATATTATGGTGACACGTGGCATATTTTAGGCGAATGGAAAGGTGCCACGTGGCCCAATGAAGGGCTGCCACGTGGCACCCATGTATTGGATGTTAGTGTTTGTGTGGTTTATTAAAAGTATATGGAGGCCTCGGGATTCGACCCCCGGACCTCTCCACACTACACAAAGTTTTAACAAAGCTAGCCCGACCACTACACCACACGTTTGTTGCTTGTTATAACAGTGGGAAACATTGTATTTGTGTTTAACATTTTGTAATGTGGGCGGGGGGTCGGGCCGGGGCTAAGTCCCGGCCCGTGGTCGTTTTGTTTTACATATGACCGGACCATATGTGTTGTTGCCCGACCGATTGGCACGCGCATATTATTGCATTGTGTGTTATATATAAACCAATGTTAAACCATATGTATTGTTTGCGCGCGGGAGTGGTAACATATAATGTGTGGGGTTTTAACCATACTTCCCGGTTTATACAATGGTGCATTTGCGCGCAGGGTTTATAAAACTATAACCAATGGTTTATGCCATGTGCATGGTTAGCAAAACCCGTGGTTTATCCTATGTGTGGGCGTGTTTTGATTTTGGTTTGAACGGTTGGCACGGTTTTAAAACCGTTAGTCCCTTTTACCTTTGAGCGCGGTCATATGAGCCATGTGCTCAGGTGCTAGGCGGTTGGGGGATGGAGGTGCCCTAACCGTCCTACAGTTTGCATGGTTATTCGAAACCGCTCGGTGCCAGGTTTTAACGTGTTTCGGGAGCGTGTTCCAGGTTCATGCACACAGAGGTGCGTTCTGTAGAACCAGTTCCAGCAAAGTAGAAGGAGGAAAATGGAGGAGGTATAAATTTCTCAGTTTTTGGCCGATTGAGGTGCCGTAAAAGCTCAACCAGGGGTTTTTGGACGTGCTAGATCCATTGGTGCCATTTTCACAACCATTTGAAGACTTATTCTGCAATTTTTTCACCATTGAAGTTTCAGGAAGCTCTAGGGAACTTGAAGCCCTCTTTGATGGAGGACATGGTTTGGTGAGCCGATATTTGTTTTCTGTGATTGAATAATCATTTTTGGCTAATTGATATGCTCTGAACACATTGGGATAGGTTTCAGAGGCTTTTGAGGACTTTTATAGGTGTTTTTACCAAATAGAATCTCAGGGAAGCTTATGGCCACATGTAGAAGAGGTCATGCCCGGATGATCCATGATCTGTTTTCAGAGTTCTATTAGACGTTTTTGGGGTTTTTATGTGTTCTGATATCAATGGTACAGTCTTTTTTTCCATTGGAGTTGAGAAGAATCTTGTAAAATAACTTTTTACTAATTAATCCCAGAGAGCCAAGTCCATTATGGAGGCTCAAGGAGATGTAGCCCGGAGGGGGGTGAACTCCTTTATCATGTTGTTCTTGTTGTGCATTTGATGGTTTATTTGCTGCAAGTATTGTTGTTGTGTATTTATTTGAAGTACATATTTAACCATTTACAAGAACATTTCCTCATACATAAGTATTTACAAGAAGAAGCATGAACTTAACACATAAGTTTATTTTGCATATTTATACACATGAAGCAAGGTCCTGTAAAGTTTTTTTCTATGAAGTAGGGGTGCTTGCATAGCATAAAAAGTCAGCCTTCTATTTTCAGATCAGTGGAGGTCTCATCATAGTCAATACCATGAACTTGCTGAAAGCCTTTGGCGACAAGCCTGGCTTTGAATTTGTTGATCTGTCCATCCGTTGTGCTCTTGGTCCTGTAGACCCATCTGCATATGACAAGTTTCCTCCCAGAAGGAAGGGGAACCAGATCCCAAGTCTGGTTCTCGAGGAGGGAGTTGTACTCCTCCTGCATGGAGGATTCCCAAAAGGGATTTCCAACAGCCTCGCCATAAGACTGTGGATCTGAAGACTGAACCAAGAAAAGATGCCTGAAAGGTAATGGTTTAGTGGCAATGAGTACAATATGATGCTCCTCGAAATAAGATCGAGTCCTCCTAGTATCAGTTGGATCACCAACGAGATCCCCTGCATCCTGAAGAGTAGTTTGTGCCCACTTGGGCCTCTGCTCTAGATTTGCAACTGCATCTGGATGCTCTGACTCTGTATCTGACTTTACTAACTTTGAATATGAATCATCTGATTCCTCTGAATCAAAACTCTCGTCTGAAGAAGAGTCAACATGTGCATGCTCATCATCTCGAATAGGTGGAAGAGTGAAGGTGTCTGCATGCGACTGTTGAGGTACATGCGAGACACTTTCCTTGAATTGGACACTATGCTCAATGATGAGTTAGACAAAGGAAAGATTAATAAGCCGATATCCCTTCACACCATCGGGTTATCCAAAAAAAATGCACTCAGTGCTCTGTGGATCAAGTGCCTTCCTCCTTTCGGAGGGAATCCGGGCCCATGCACATGAACCAAAATTGAGAAAGTGGGCCACTTCGGGTTTGAGGCCGCTCCAAGCCTCATAGGGGGTGTTATCCTTAACAGATCTATGACGAGATATGTTTTGGATGTATGTTGCACAGTTAAGTGCTTCGGCCCATAGTCTCTGTGGTAGTGACTTTGCATGCAACATGCAAGATGCCATCTCCTTTAGAGATTTTTTTTGCCGCTCAGAAACTCCATTTTGCTGCGGAGTGTAGGGAACTGTATGCTGCAACTGAATCCCTGCCTCATGGAAAAGATTATGAATCTCATGATTCACATACTCCCCCCCCGTTATCATTTCGAAGGACTTTGATCTTCTTTCCGGACTGCGTCTCAACCAAATCTTTGAAATCTTTGAGGTGTTGAAATACCTTGGATTTTTGCCTAAGAAAGTAGATCCAAGTAAAACGTGAGAAATCATCAACAAAAATAATAACAAACCTCACTTTGTTGATTGATCGACGTGGAAAAGGATCCATGAGGTCACTCTAGATCAGATCTTAAGGTGCGGAAGCTCACTGAGACTTTCCTTTGTCAAATTTCTCTTGAGGGTGTTTTTCGAGAACACATCCCTCACATACTCCCTTGAAGAAGAGGATGTTTGGTAGACCATCAACTAATATATGCTTGCTAAGATGTTGCATGTATCTGAAATTCAAATGTTCAAACCTTTCATGCCATATCCTACTACTTTCATCAGCATGAGTAAGCAGTAAAGAAGAATCAGATTCAATGAATTTAGAAAATGTATACAATCTAGACTGATGATTTACCTCACCGGTCGCAACCCTGGAGTTGGTTTGAATGTCGTAGATGTCCACGAAATTTGGTGTGACTATTACTTTCTTTATGGTGCCGGAGTTCGTCATCTGATACATGGAGAGAAGGTTGACAGAAAACTTGGGAACATGCAGCATGTTCTCGAAGCTTCCGTTGGTGAGTTCAATCCTTCCTTTGCCAGTGACTTCGACATAAGAGTTGTCCCCCATCAGAATAGGAGGACATTTGAATGCATCCAAAGAAGAATAGATTGCTTCTGAGGCAACCATGTGATGTGATGCTACTGAATCTATGATCCAAGCATCAGGAGAGGAGTTGATGGCAATCAGTGCATGGCTAGAATTTCCTTTCCTGGAATTCAGATCTTCTGGCTTCTTCTTCTTTGCACCCTTGGGGATGCGACATCCAAGGTTGTTTTGCTGAAGTATCTGATACATCATATCTATTTTCTTTTTCATGCATGCGGATTCCGAATGGAATCCTTTGTGACAGTACATGCATTTCTCTCATTTTCTTCCCTTTTCTCCTTTAGATCCGGAGGCATCGGTGAAGGGTTTTGTGTACCGTTCCTTCTTCATATGTGCATGATATTTCTTCTTATCTTTATATTTAGATTTCTGATATTTGTGGCTGCCATCATGGACAGTAAGTGCATGCACCCTTGGGCCTTTGATTTCACCCATGTTTATGAGCTTGGTTTGCTCTTGTGTCAGGGATTTGATAAAGTCCTCAAGAGAAGGCATCTTCAAGGTGGCTCCAAAGGCGAATCTGGCAGTATGGAATGTAGATACGAATATTGAGAATTCAGGACCAAGATTGGAGAGAATGGTGAGAACCATTTTTTTCTCCTCCTTCGATTTATCAACCCCACAAGCTTTCAGTTGTGACAATAAATCCTTGAATTTTTTAAAGAAATCTTGGATATTCTCGAAGCTTTTTGGATCTAATGTGAGAAGCTCCACCTCTAGCATGTGTCCCCTCATCTCATCCTATTTTCCAAAGAGACCTTCCAGGATGGTCCAAGCCTCATTGAGAGTCTTATAGGAAGATATATGAAAAAGGAGATCGGGAGAAATAAGACTACAAATTGTTTCGAGTGCCTCATCCATGCGATTTAAGTACTTAGATTTTTCTATGGATGATGTCGATTATGTATCTATATTCCTGGTTAACCTATACAACCCTCTGGATTGGATATGTATGACTATTTTCTCCTTCCATGCAAAATAGTTGTAAGGTGTAAGAATGAATTCTTTTTGGAATTCCATCTTTCCGCTGTTTTCAATCTTTTGTACCTTCAAAAATTTTTGGTGTAGCTTTTTCTTAGTAGTTCGTCAGCTCTGATACCATGTAAATGTGTTGAACTGCACAGAATAAATCTAGCTAAATAATGATACACACATTTGCAAAGAGAATAGAAGAAAGAAGAAGAAGAAGAAGAGAAATAATTATCATTAACCATGGTGAATAATGAATAATTTACACATGATATACTCTGTATAAATTAATGAGTTCGAATTGAGGTGAACCAAGTCACCATAGTGGTGGTCTAGAGTGATATGGACACACACCAATAGTTACAGGAGTGAACTGCCACCTATTCTAGTCTCTCAGGCAGTTACGGGAGTGAACTGCCACTTAGTTGAGTTAACTAGTCAACTAGTCTTCAGTTAACTGAATGAACAGAAAGTAGTGAGGAGTTAACTCAAGGAATCAAGGATAATGCACCACTCTGGTGATGATTCCAAGGCAAGGTCCAATTAGCATGGTTATGATCCCAATGTTACATGGTGATGATCCCAATGCAACATCTAAACTCAACTCAACTAGACAAACTAAAGTGTGAACTGAAAGAGAATATTCTCCAGGTGGAATATTCTCTCTTAAAATATAGGAGACTAGATAATGACTAATTAAAACTAATAAACAAATAAAAACCTTAGGAAAAATAAATCCTAGGTGTGTGTGAAGTAACTCAAACACCCCCCCTGAACATATCTATTGTGAAAATAAAGATTGGGTCCCGGCAATGAGGCCATGTTAGGTACCCAAATACAAAAGATACACTGAAAATAAAGTGAGGAAAGAGGGAAAAAATCATGGGAACC
>SNQJ01S0005765.1:222421-259857 GCA_010110895.2 Picea sitchensis
CAAGGTACAATGTATGTAAAAATAAGAACTACAGTTGCTAGGCAACTGTGTCCTTCACTCCAAGACGACCTCGCAGAGAATGGAATTTCTGCTCAGTGAAGGTCTTGGTGAAAATGTCTACCATCTATTCTTCTGAAGGAAATAAATGTAAGTCGATGATCCCCTCATGTACTAAGTCCCGAATGTAGTGCATGTGGATCTCGATGTGCTTCGTTTGCTACCTCTGAACTAGATCTCTGCAGAACTTCAGAGTGCTCTGTTTGTCACACCGGATGACGATCGACCGATGAAACTGAATGCCCAAATCAGTGAGAAAATGTTGTAGCTAGATAGCCTGAATGGTTATGTTAACTACCCCTTTGTACTCTTCCTCGACTAAAGATAAAGAAATGACAGCTTGCTTCTTGCTCGACCAATAGATAGGCCCGAAACCAAGACTGAGTGAGTAACCAGATGCGGACTTGCGATCAATGTTATTGCCAGCCCATTCAGAATCAGTAAAACCAATGGGATATAATGTAGAGTCTGCTGCATAATGAATCCCAAAGGTGTTGGTGCCCTGTATGTATCGAAGGATACACTTTGCAGCTTTCCAATGTAGCTCATGTGGCTCTTGCATGAACCTGGAAACTACGCCAACTACATGTGAGAGCTCTGGTATGAAGTGTGTGAGATACAACAAGCTCCCCACTAGCTGTATGTGTAGTGTTCTATCAACCAGTGGAGTCTACCCACCATCCTCAAGTTTGAATCCTGATAGGAAAGGAGTTGGAGAAGACTTGCAGTCTATCATGTGAAATCTCTTAAGGAGATCTCGTGCATACTTGTCTTGAGACAGTTTGATGCCTGATGCATCCTGACTGATCTCAAGTCCAAGGAAGAAGTGTAGTGGACCCATGTCCTTCATCAAAAACCTGTCATGAAAAATCCTCTTGACTGCAGCAGTCGCTGAAGTCGAGCAACCGATGATCAACAAATCATCGACATACAGAACTAAAAGTAGAAGTGAATCAGCCGTCCTGAGCATGTATACATTTGGGTCTGATTTACAATGTACAAAGTTCTGTCACAACAGGTATGAGTCCATCTTGGCATACCATGCCCTCAGAGCTTGCTTGAGGCCATAAAGTGACTTCTTCAGCGGGCAGACCAAAGATGAGTCCTGCATAAATCCCTGGGGCTGCTCCATGTAGATCTCCTCAGAGAGATCACTATGAAGAAATGCATTCTTCACATCCATCTAATGGACTTCCCATCCCTTGGTTGCTGCAATGGCAAGTGCTAATCGTATCGATTCCATCTTCGCTACTGGAGCGAAGGTCTCATCATAGTCAATACCATGAACCTGCTGAAATCTTTTGGCGACAAGCTTGGATTTTTATCTGCTGATCTGTCCATCCGCTACGCTCTTGGTCCTGTAGACCCATCTGCATCTAACAAGTTTCCTCCCTGAAGGAAGTGAAACCAGATCCCAAGTCTGGTTCTCGAGGAGGGAGTTGCACTCCTCCTGCATGATGGATTCCCAAAAGGGATTTCCAACAATCTCACCATAAGACTGTGGATCTGAAGACTGAACCAAGAAAAGATGCCTAGAAGGCAATGGTTCAGTGGTAGTGAGTGCAATAGGAGGCTCCTCAAAATCAGATTGATTCCTCCTAGTATCGGCTAGATCACTAACGAGATCCCCTGCATCCTGAAGAGTAGTCTATACCCACTTGGGCCTCTACTCTAGCTCTGCAATTTCATCTGGATGCTCTGACTCTGTATCTGACTGTACTGACTCTGAATATGAATCATCTGAGTCCTCTGAATTCAAACTCTTGTCTAAAGAAGAGTCAACATGTGCATGCTCATCATCTCAGATAGGTGGAAGAGTGAAGGTTTCTGCATGCGACTGCTGAGGTACATGCGAGACACTTTCCTCGAATTGGACACTACGCTCAATGATGAGTCGGTCCGAGGAAAGATAAATAAGCTAATATCCCTTCACACCGTCAGGGTATCCAACAAAAATTCACTTAGTCTCTGTGGATCAAGTGCCTTCCTCTTTTCAGAGGGAATTTGGGCCCATGCACGTGAACCAAAAATGTGAAAGTGGGCCACTTCCGGTTTGAGGCCACTCCAAGCCTCGTAGGGGGTGTTATCCTTGACAGATCTATGAGGAGATATTTTTTGGATGTATGTTGCATAGTTAAGTGCTTTGGCCCATAGTCTCTGTGGTAGTGACTTTGCATGCAACATGCAAGATGCCATCTCCTTTAGAGATCTATTTTTCTACTCGGCAACTCCGTTTTTCTACGGAGTGTAGGGAACTGTATGCTGCAACTGAATCCCTGCCTCATGGAAAAGTTTATGAATCTCATGATTCACATACTCCCCCCCCGTTATCAGTTCGGATGACTTTGATATTCTTTCTAGACTGTGTCTCAACCAAAGCTTTGAAATCTTTGAGGGATTGAAAGACCTCATATTTTTTCCTGAGAAAGTAGATCCAAGAAAAACGTGAGAAATCATAAAAAAAAATAAGAACAAACCTCGCTTTTCTGATCCATGGATGCGGAAAAGGACCCATGATGTCACTGTGGATCATATCTAAAGGTGCGGAAGCTCGTTAAGACTTTCCTTTGTCAAATTTCTCTTGAGGGTGTTTTCTGAGAACACATCCCTCACATACTCCCTTGGAGAAGAGGATGTCTGGTAGACCATCAACTAATATGTGCTTGCTAAGATTTTTCATGTATCTAAAATTCAAATGTCCAAACCTTTCATGCCATATCTTACTACTTTCATCAGCATGAGTAAGCAGTAAAGCAAAATCAGTTTCAATGAATTTAGAAAATGTATACAATCTAGATTGATGATTTACCTCACCGGTAGCAACCCTGGAGTTGGTTTTCATGTTGTAGATGTCCACCGGATTTTGTGTGAATATTACTTTATTTACGGTGCCAGAATTCATCATCTGATACACGGAGAGAAGGTGGACAGAAA
Source organism: Picea sitchensis (assembly GCA_010110895.2). Lineage (NCBI taxonomy): Eukaryota > Viridiplantae > Streptophyta > Pinopsida > Pinales > Pinaceae > Picea > Picea sitchensis. The sequence goes on from SNQJ01S0005765.1 coordinate 225,413, forward strand.
GCTTGGGAACATGCAACACGTTCTCGAAGTTTCCGTTGGTGAGTTCAATCCTTCCTTTGCTGGTAACTTCGACAGAAGAGTTGTCCCCCATCATAATAGGAGGACCTTTGCATGCATACAAAGAAGAATAGACTACTTTTGAGGAAGCCATGTGATGTGATGCTCCTGAATCTACGATCCAAGCATCGGGAGAGGAGTTGATGGAAATCAACACATGGCTAGAATTGCCTTTCTTGGAATTCAGATCTTCCAACTTCTTCTTCTTTGCACGCTCGGGGATGCGATATCCAAGGTTGTTTTACTGAAGTATTTGAGACATCATATCTATTTTCTTTTGCATGCATGCGAATTCCGAATGGAATCCTTTGTGACAGTACACACATTTCTCTCCTTTTCTTCCCTTTTGTCCTTTGGATCCGGAGGCATCGATGAAGGGTTTTGTGTACCCTTCCTTCTATGTATGTGCATGAGATTTATTCTTATCTTTATCTTTATATTTCTGATATTTTTCGCTGCCATCATGCACAGTAAGTGCATGCACCCTTGGGCCTTTGATTGCACACATGTTGATGAGCTTGGTTTTCTCTTGTGTCAGGGATTCGATAAATCCCTCAAGAGAAGGCATCTTCTAGGTGGCTCCAGAGGCGAATATAACAGTATGGAATGTAGATATGAATACTAAGAATTCAGGACCAAGCTTGGAGAGAATGGTGAGAACCATTTGTTTCTCCTCTGATTTATCAACCCCACAAGCTTTGAGTTGCGACAGTAAGTCCTTGAATTTTGTAAAGAAATCTTGGATATTCTCGAAGATTTTTGGATCCAATGTGAGAAGATCCACCTCCAGCATGTGTCCCCTCATCTCATCCTGTTTTCCAAAGAGCCCTTCCAAGATGGTCCAAGCTTCATTGAGAGTCTTACAGGAAGATATATGAAAAAGGAGATTGGGAGAAATAAGACTGCAAATTGTTCCGAGTGCCTCATCCATGCGATTTAAGTACTTGGATTTTTCTATGGTCGATGTCGGTTCTGTATATGTATTCATGGTTAACCTATACAACCCTTTGGATCAGATATGTATGACTATTTTCTCCTTCCATGCAAAATAGTTGTAAGGTGTAAGAATAAATTCTTTTTGGAATTCCATCTTTCCGCTGTCTTCAATCTTTTGTTTCTGCAAAACATTTTGGTGTAGCTTTTGCTTAGCAGTCCGTTGGCTCTGATACCATGTAAATGTGTTGAACTTGCATAGAACAAATCTAGCTAAACAATGATACACACATTTTCAGAGAGAATAGAAGAAAGAAGAAGAAGGAGAGAAAGAATTCTCATTAACCGTGGTGAATAATGAATAATTTACACATGATATACTCTGTATAACTCAATGAGTTCGACTTGAGGTGAATCAAGTCACCATAGTGGTGGTCTAGAGTGATATGGACACACAACAACAGTTACAGGAGTGAACTGCCACCTATTCTAGTCTCTCATGCAGTTACGGGAGTGAACTTCCACCTAGTTGAGTTAACTAGTCAACTAGTCTTCAGTTATCTGACTGAATAGAAAGTAGTGAGGAGTTAACTCAAGGAATCAAGGATAATGCGCCACTCTGGTGATGATACCAAGGCAAGGTCGAATTAGCATGGTGATGATCCCAATGCAACATCTAAACTCAACTCAACTAGACAAACTAAAGTGTGAACTGAAAGAGAATATTTTCCAGGTGGAATATTCTCTCCTAAAATATAGGAGACTAGATAATGACTAATTAAGACTAATAAACAAATAAAAACCTTACGAAAAATAAATCCTAGGTGTGTGTGAAGTAACTCAAACACCCCCCCTGAACATATCTATTGTGAAAATAAAGATTGGGTCCTGGCAACGAGGCCATGTTAGGTACCCAAGTACAAAAGATACACTGAAAATAAAGTGAGGAAAGAGGGAAAACCTCATGGGAACCCCCCCGTCAAGGTACAATTTATGTAAAAATAAGAACTACAGTTGCTAGGAAATTGTTTCCTTCACTCCAAGACGACCTCGTAGAGAATGGAATTTCTGCTCAGTGAAGGTCTTGGTGAAAATGTCTGTTGTCTCTTCTGCTGAAGAAAAGAACTGTAAGTTGATGAACCCTTCATGTACTGAGTCCCAGATGTAGTGCATGTGGATCTCGATGTGCTTCGTACACTGCCTTTGAAATAGATCTCTGCAGAACTTCAGAGTGCTCTGGTTGTCACACCATATGACGATTGGCCGATGAAACTGAATGCCCAACTTAGTGAGAAAATGTTGTAGCCACATAGCCTGAATGGTTATGTTAACTACCTCTCTGTACTCTGCCTCGACTGAAGATAGAGAAATGGCAGCTTTCTTCTTGCTCGACCAACAGATAGGCCTGAAACCAAGACTAAGTGAGTAACCAGATGTGGACTTGCAATCAATGCTATCTCCAGCCTAGTTAGAATTAGTAAAACCAATGAGATCTAATGTAGAGTCTGCTTCATAATGAATCCCAACGGTGATGGTACCCTATACGTATCAAAGGATACACTTTGCAACTTTCCAATGTAGCTCATGTGGCACTTGCATGAACCTGGAAACTATACCAACTGCATATGAGAGGTCTGTTCTGGAGTGTGTGAGATACAACAAGCTCTCCACTAGCTATCTATATAGTGTGTTGTCAACCAGTGGAGTCTCCCCACCATCCTCAAGTTTGACTCCTCATAGGAAAGGAGTCGGAGAAGACTTGCAGTCTGTCATGTGAAATCTTTCAAGGAGATCTCGTGCATACTTGGGTTGAGATAGTTTGATTCCTGATGCATCCTCACTGATCTCAAGTCCAAGGAAGAAGTATAGCAGACCCATGTCCATCATAAAAAACCTGTCATGAAGAATCCTCTTGACTGCAGCAATCACTGAAGTTGAGCAACCGGTGATCAAAAAATCATCGACATACAAAACTAAAAGTAGAAGTGAATCAGCCATCCTGAGGATGTATACATTCAGGTCTGATTTACAATGTACAAAGTTATGTGACAACAGGTAGGAGTCCATCTTGGCATACCATGCCCTCGAAGCCTACTTGAGGCCTTAAAGTGACTTCTACAGTGGATAGACCAAAGATGAGTCCTTCATAAATCCCTGGGGCTACTCCATGTAGATCTCCTCAGAGAGATCAGCATGAAGAAATGCATTATTCACGTCCATCTGATGGAATTCCCATCCCTTGGCTTCCGCAATGGCAAGTTCCAATCATATGGAATCCATCTTCGCTACTGGAGCAAAGGTCTCATCATAGTCAATACCATGAACCTGCTGAAAGCCTTTGGCGACAAGCCTGGCTTTGTATCTGCTGATTTGTCCATCCACTGTGCTCTTGGTCCTGTAGACCCATCTTCATATGACAAGTTTCCTCCGAGAAGGAAGGGGAACCAAATCCCAAGTCTGGTTCTCAAGGAGGGAGTTGTACTCCTCCTGCATGGCGGATTCCCAAAAGGGATTTCCAGCAGCCTCGCCATAAGACTGTGGATCTGAAGACTGAACCAAGAAAAGATGCCTAGAAGGCAATGGTTCAGTGGAAGTGAGTGCAATAGGAGGCTCCTTGAAATCATATTGAGTCCTCCTAGTATCGGTTGGATCACCAACGAGATCCCCTGCATCCCGAAGAGTAGTCTGTGCCCACTTGGGCCTTTACTCTGGCTCTGCAACTACATCTAGATGCTCTGACTCTGTATCTAATTGTACTGACTCTGAATATGAATCATCTGAGTCCTCTAAATCAAAACTCTCATATAAAGAAGAGTCAGCATGTGCATGCTCATCATTTTGGATAGGTGGAAGAGTGAAGGTGTCTGCATGCGACTGTTGAGGTACATGCGAGACACTTTCCTCGAATTGGAGACTACGCTCAATGATGAGTCGTTCTGAGGAAAGATCAATAAGCCGATATCCCTTCACAACGTCAGGGTATCCAACAAAAATGCACTCAGTGCTTTGTGGATCAAGTGCCTTCCTCTTTTCAGAGGGAATCCAGGCCCATGCACGTCAACCAAAAATGCGAAAGTGGGCCACTTCCAGTTTGAGGCCACTCCAAGCCTCGTAGGGGGTGTTATCCTTGACAGATCTATGAGGAGATCTGTTTTGGATGTATGTTTCACAGTTAAGTGCTTCGTCCCATAGTCTCTATGGTAGTGACTTTGCATGCAACATGCAAGATGCCATCTCCTTTAGAGATCTGTTTTTCCACTCGACAACTCCGTTTTGTTGCGGAGTGTAGGGAACTGTATGCTGCAACTGAATCCATGCCTCATGGAAAATATTATGAATATCACGATTCACATACTCCCCCCTATTATTAGTTCAGAGGACTTTGATCTTCTTTCTGGACTGTGTCTCAACCAAAGCTTTGAAATCTTTGAGGTGTTGAAAGACCATAGATTTTTGCCTGAGAAAGTAGATCCAAGTAAAACGTGAGAAATCATCAACAAAAATGAGAACAAACCTTGCTTTGCTGATCGATGGATGAGGAAAAGGACCCATGAGGTCACTGTGGATCAGATCTAAAGGTGCGGAAGTTCGTTGAGACTTTCCTTTGTCAAATTTATCTTGAGGGTGTTTTCTGAGAACACATCCCTCACATACTCCCTTGGATAAGAGGATGTTTGGTAGACCATCAACTAATCTGTGCTTGCTAAGTTGTTGCATTTATCTGAAATTCAAATGTCCAAACCTTTCGTGCCATATCCTACTACTTTCATCAACATGAGTAAGCAGTAAAGCATAATCAGGTTCAATGAATTCAGAAAATGTATACAATCTAGACTGATGATTTACCTCACCGGTAGCAACCCTGGAGTTGGTTTGAATGTTGTAGATGTCCACGTCATTTGGTGCTAATATTACTTTCTTTTCGGTGTCGGAATTCGTCATCTGATACACGGAGAGAAGGTTGACAAAAATCTTGGGAACATGCAACACGTTCTCGAAGCTTCCGCTGGTGAGTTCAATCCTTCCTTTGGCGGTGACTTCGACAGAAGAGTTGTCCCCCATCAGAATAGGAGGACCCTTGCATGCATCCAAAGAATAATAGACTACTTCTGAGGAAACCATGTGATGTGATTCTCTTGAATCTATGATCCAAGCATCGGGAGAGGAGTTGATGGCAATCAACGCATGGCTAGAATTGCCTTTCTTGGAATTTAGATCTTCTGGCTTCTTCTTCTTTGCACCCTCGGGGATGCGATATGCAAGGTTGTTTTGCTGAAGTATCTGAGACATCATATCTATTTGATTTTCCATGCATGCAGATTCCGAATGGAATCCTTTGTGACAATACGTGCATTTCTCTCCTTTTCTTCCCTTTTCTCCTTTGGATCCGAAGGCATCGGTGAAGGGTTTTGTGTACCCTTCCTTCTTCGTATGTGCATGAGATTTTTGATTATCTTTATATTTAGATTTCTGATATTTTTGGCTGCCATCATACACAGTAAGTGCATGCGCCCTTGGGCCTTAGATTGTGTCCATGTTGATGAGCTTGGTTTTCTCTTGTGTCAGGGATTCGATAAAGTCCTCAAGAGAAGGTGATCAGGGGATCAAATTTTGCTCAAAAATTCAAAGTGCTCGAAATCGCTTCAAATTGAATGAGAGAATAGAACTCATCATTGTGAACCCAATGCAACTCGTTTGGGTTGAAACTGATTTCGGGAGTGATAGATATCACGATCTGTTCGAATCATCAAACAGGTAAAAAAAAAGGACACTGACTGTGTAGTCCGTACAGTCCGTACAGGCTGATGTGGCATGAAGTACGCTGATAGAGCATCTGGTGATGTGGCAATAATCGATTGGTAGATGTGGTCGAATCACAATGTGACACATGGCATCATTTTGATAAATGGTGTGGAGCCACGTGGCCTAGTCATGGGCTGCCACGTAGCACCGTTGTATTGGTTGTTAGTTCAAAACATTATGGACTCCGTGGGGTTCGAACCAGTGACCTCCCCCATAGTCCAAAGTCTTGGCAAGAGTCGCCCTGCCAATGCGCCCACACGTTGTTGCTTATTATATAACAAATTGCATTTAATTTAAATTAAACTTTATGTATGGTCGGCGGGGGGTCTGGGTTGGGGCTTAGCCCCAGCCCGTAGTTGTATCCACCATATCATATGACCATAACATATGACTCCAATGCAATGGGCATGCATGCGTTTTGGGTTTTAACTTGTGGTTTAAAACGGTTGAACGACCCGCCACATGTTTCGTTTCTATTTGGCCTTGGAAACGGTTAGCCCTTTTGTATTTGCATTGGTCGTATGGAGCACCCATGTGCCCACGAGTTTGGCGGTTAAGGGCTGGCACGCCCATAACCATCCTATAGTTCACACCATTGGCACAGTTGCATTCGGTTCCGGGTTTTTACACTTTAAATAGCGTGTGTGCCAGGTTGAACGTACAAGGGTGCAATTTGTAGATGCAAAGACAACAAGCTTGAAGGGGGGACTTCCAGGAAGCCTAACTTCTTCGTTTTTTGGCCAAACGAGGTGCCGAAAAATCTTAGCTAGGGGTTTTTGGATGCTTTGAAGCCATTGGAGCAGTCTTTTGGTCAAATTGAGCATTGTAAAGCACGTTTTTGAGCACTTTGAGAAAATAATAATAATGATCCATTGGAAGCTGGACCAGGAGATGTAGCCCAAGAGAGGGGTGAACTCCTTTATCATTTGTTGTGTTATGTGTTTATGTTCATTGATTATGTTGTTGTTTATGTGCATCTTAAATGAGTAAATCATATTAATAATGTGTTGCAAAGTTGATCCATTTGCTTTTAACACATTAAAATTTTACTTGCAAATATTTTCAAGATTACAAGTCTTCTTCATTTTTAGATCAAGTTGGTATCAGAGCACTGGTTTTTGAAGACTTGATTATTTGCAAGTGTTTTGTTTTCTGATGCTCACAAGGTTGAAACTCACAAGAGGAGAAGGTCAACTTGTGGAGCCAATTTATCATCCTTCAAGGAGGAAGCATATACAATCACCGCAAGTTTCAAGGAGGCATTCACCAAGTATGGCTCATGAAGAAAGTCATGAACATGTTCCTGCAGAAGATGAATATCTCAGAAAGGCTGTCATGGAAATGAGAGAGATGATGAAGATATTGATGCAGTGGAAAGGAATCTTTTGAGGGGGTTGCAAGGTGAAGGCTCAACCCTTCAAAGCATAAGGGGAGGCGATTAATTTGTCCCGAAACTCAAAATGGAAATGGAGAATGGTGCTTCTCCACCACCCTCTCCTCCATCTTCTTCTTCTTCTTCAGCTACCAATTCAAGACCTCTTCGAACTCTCCAAAGGGACATGGGTAAAACTCAACCTTAAAATTCCTTCCATTAAAGCTTGATATTAGAGATTTGAGTTACTTATTATACAATGGAGAGTTAATCTTGAGGGGTAAGATAGTGGATTCGTCAGATTGTGGTATATTGTAGGATACAAAAATTCAAGATGATGAAACCAAAGAATTCAGCTTGCTTCTTTAAGATTGGATGAATTCACAGCACTCATTTAATTGGGAATCCAAGTCTTAGGAGGACATGAAGAAGCATGGTAAAATTTTTAAATTTTGGAATGGTTTTATTGTTGCCAATTAAAAACATTTTATCCATTTGGCATATAAACAAAAGGCTACTATGGAATGAAAAATTTTGAACAAGCTAAAGGCTGAGTGTGAAAATTTTTACTCAAGATTTTAGGAGAAGATCTTTGGTTTGGGAGTAGATTTGTCTTCTCAAAACTTTACTCAAATACATTGGAGCTTTACATGGATTATTTGAACATACTATACTCATGTTTAATCCTTCAAATCTAGATGAAGTTTGTGTTGGAATACACTCATTTTGGAAGCAGAGAGGAAGGGCGGTACTCATGGGGTAACAAAGAGACTTTTAAACCCTTGGAGATAAAGGAAAGAAAGAAGTTTAAGGGAAATGGAAAAAGAATGTTGTTGTTAAAAGAGAAAGGGAGAAAAATTCACATGTAAACATTGTTCAAAGATGGCCATGAAGTAGAAGACCATTGTTGGAAACTTCATCGAAAGAAAATTAGTTGGCAACAACAACAAAGGGAATTCAAGGCATTTGCAACCGTTCAACATGATTTAGGTTTTGATTAGGGTGATGAAACAAAGATCCTGTCATGTATCAAGGTATGGTTCTAATGCAGTACTAGTTCTTTAAGTAATATCAATGTAACTCAACAAGAAAAGAGAGAATTGAACTTTTCACATAAGGGTTGTTCAAAGCATACTAAAATGGGCCTCTGACGTCCTGGATCCCAAGCAAAACCTTATTTACAGAAAGCTGAAATTAAAGTTGAAACAATTCCACATCCTAAACCATACCCTCTTGGTTGGATATGTGATGTACTAAGTTACAAATGAGAAGGTGTAAAATTAGGTTTTGTTATCGCAAATTTCATTGATGAGGTAGAGCTTGATGTTATTTCGTTATTATATATGTGGTATTGTGTTGGGAAGCCCATATTTTATGCGATAGGAAAGCTATTTTTCATCGTCATGAGAATAAAGTATCATTTGTTTAAGAATGGGTAGAGTACATTGTTAGAGACCATACAAAGAATATGAATTTATCACTTGTAAATGCCGGGACAAATGAAGAGATTAGTCAATGCTAGCAATAATTTTTTTCTCTTAATGATCAAACCTAAAGATGATGTTGAAAAAGAAGTTTTCCAAGTTTTTGATGCAAAGTTGAAATCTGAACTATATGAAGTTGTTAATCAATATGATGAAATGTTTAAAAAACCTAAAGAGTACCTTCAAAGGGGAGTCAACATGAAAACTTCAATTCTTGCAGCAAGATAGTCTTGTTCCAAACATTGGTATATGCAGAATGTCGGGTTATATGGAAAATAAGATTAAAAACAAATTCAAGAGTTGCTCGACAAAGGGATTTATTGTGCCAAGCTCATTGCCATGTGGATCTGAAATTGTGTTGAACACCAAAGAAAGATAGTACGTGGTGTATGTGTGTTGATTTCGAGGATTTGAACAAAATTCTGGAGTTAAGAATCGTTATCCTCTTCCTAGAATTGATGGTGTGCTTGATCAATTGAGATGCTAAATATTTTACTAAGTTAGATTTGAGAAGCGGATATCATCAGGATCAAATTCTTAGTTAGATTTGAGAAGCGGATATCATCAGATCAGAATTGCCGAGGGAGACACATGGAAGACAACTTTTAAAACTAAGCAAGGTTTGTTTGAATGGATGGTAATGCATTTTGGACTTTGCAGTGCACCTGCTACTTTCATGAGAGTTATGAATGATGTCTTAAGGCTTTCGTTCAACCCCCAACCTTTGGAGACACAGAGGTGAAAATTGGGACCAATATAGTATTCCCATGTTGGGAAGAAATTTTAAAGAAAATCAAGCGGGAGGAATTCCCCGAATATACCCCCCACAACGATCCTGATACCAGAAGAATCGACAATGAAGTCCTACCGAATGTCCGAAAGGCGTATATCCACATGGTAGCAAGCAAGACTCCGGTATTCCTCTGCATTGAAATTATGAAATGGCTTATCGATCACACTGGAACACAAATATTATTTATTAATGACGACAACGATGAGTGTGTCGGGGTTTTCCTCCCAGTGGAAGTGCATTATTACTACAAGCTCAGAGAGCTTGAAGAATGGCTAAACACCAATTTTGTTGTAAATTTCTATGAGAAAAATGACACCAGCAAGGCGATGGCGTCGTGGTGGAGAGAGGATAAAACATTTACCAATCAAACCTCCTACTGGTACCCAACTTCTAACCTGAGGGAGCCATACATTTACCGAATGGACCTCCTCTGCCAATTACATGGGGAGAAAGACTGCTCTAGGTTTTCAGAGGCTTGGATGCCTCTAGCTTATATGGTATCCATTTATGGAATAGGTTTTAACTATGGTGCCTTCATCTCCAAATAGCTGAGCACTTGCATACGACATGCTCAAATGCCAAAAGAGTAAGGCCATCGTCTAGAGAACTACAAAGAAAAGGAGGATCACGTTGGATCGATCCATCCTCATCACTACAGAGGAGAACTTGATAAACACGAAAAATGCCAGAACATCCGAGCTCCTCGACATAGGGATGGCGCTCTTAGATGCCATGCTTGATAGAGCCAAACAAGATGAAAAGGAGTTGGTCGTCGCCCTGAAGGAACTATAATATTTGTGCCACCTGACCGAATATTATCAGGGTGCCACTCAGAACACAATATACATGAGAAGCAAGATTGAAGAAGCTTACAACCAATTCAAAAAAGAGAGGCACCTTTTTACCGAAAAGATAACTGTTCTTCAGGAAGACACTCTCATAACACTCATAATGTGAAATGATATGGAGCAGTGGCATGAAAGGGCGCAACAAGCCGTAGGGAGACTCGAATACATTGATGCAATTCAACAGGGCCGGGATAAATAAGAACACAGAATACGAATGTTGGGCAAGAGCAATCTTTATCGCATGAAGTGATCAGTCGGGTATTGGGCTAAGATGTCTCAGGAACCACACCGAGAAATTCAAGAACAATGGGCCAAATGCGAGAAAAATTGGGGGAAAATTAACAAAGCAATGAAGGATATCGGACTCCCCAAGTTCGGCACCCCCGACAACTTCGTCGACTTGTGTGACATAGTCGAATCACATACCAAGAAATATTTATATGGGACGAAGAGCTAGTGAAGGTGACCGATGCAATGCCAAGACAAGTGCAAATATTTATGGAACATCTGATTAGAGCTTGGACTATGCTACAATAGTCAAACACCAGTCTAGTGAAGTACCGAGCGCATGCGGTGGAGGTCTGAGGAATTTATGAGGCTTTGATGGAGCATTACAGATTTCCATGGGCTCAAACTTGCGATGAGTTGTTTATCATTTGGTCAGAGTATGAGAAAATTCACCCTTTCAAAGGGATATCTTGAGTTGACTATTAAGAAAACTCTTAGAAGAGGATGCCACGTGGCGAGTTTTGTTTTGTTTAAACTACACTTCGCCATTATTTTCAATTGAATTTTATGTTATAAATAAGAACATCGACCAATTAGTTGGAGGTCGATGGTTGTTGCAAGAGCTCTTTCTTTCTGGTTGTTAAGAATTATTTTGAAGCTGCAATTGAATTCAGAAGTCCTTCTGGACCAAAGACAAAGTTATTTTCATCAAATTCATGTGATTGGATGTGGAGAAGAACTATTTCCTATCTCGTTTCATGAATGATGTGGTAATGAGTAAGATATATTTAATCTATTGTCAAGTTATCTGGTGCAATATTTTGTTGTTCTTTACTTTTAATGATGAATATGAATCGTGGTGTTATTATGTGATGGATTATTAAGTAGGTGAATTATTTTTATTGCCATTGTCTCATCGCATATGTGTTTTATTTCTAGTAATTAGTTCTCAGACAGTAATTGGATGCTCACATGGTTAATGTTTTACTACTAGGCCTGTGGTGTAAAATTGTCGTCTGCATGCTTAAGCACTGGGTTATCCCAAGTTCAGCCTCTTCCCTAGTAGTTAAGCTTAATTCTATTTTTTTCCAAGTTGTTTTATACTGGCTTACATATCATATCGGTCCCACTGAAGAGAAAATACAAAAAGAGATAGTTTGAACTAAGCGAAGAGCCTTCACAAGAAAACATAAAGCCCATCGATAAATTGGTTGGATCGCAAGATTTGGAGAACCATTCCACTATTAAATGTTGTAGAGTCTAATCGGGCCTAAGTGGCAGGTTTGGTTCCTTCTGTTGAATCAAGGGACTTATAACCCATCAACAGAATTGGTGCTAGAAGGAGGGCCTGAGAATGAATGGTTGGATATATATTTTACATAGTATTTCAAACAACCTATAGATTCAAAACAACCCACATGCATGCATATTCATTCCCAAGATTGCCCACACACGCTGAGTACTCCCAGAATGAGTAACTCACCCCATCCCGAGGAAGAATATTTTCACCCTGAAATACCTTACGGTCTTACTCACGAGGAAGTAAATCAATTCAAAAGAATCACAAGAGAATATGCCTGAAATATCGGTGCATTGTTCTTAGCTCTGATACTCCATCAAGGAAAAAAATAAAGCAGACTAGTGGTTAGTACTCCCGATGAGGTTTTCGTGCAATTGGTAGAAGACTTAATAGATTTCACAATCACCGAAATCCAAGAACTGCTTGATTTGATACCCAAAATGCCAGCTGGTGACATCTCTGAACCAGACGATTTCTTGAAAGAGGAGGAGTTTAACTCAAAGTCTGAAGATATGGAAGGAAACAACGACCATAATGAAGAAAGGGGAAAATCACCTATGAACAATCAAACCTGGTTGGCCAGAGATGCTTTGTCCCTCCAGGGACTAGTCCATAACCTTCCCCGACATCCAGAAAAGTTGCTTTCTAAGTTTGATCCTGAAACCCCAGGATTTCCTAAAGATCATATCAAGAAATTTATACTAGCGATCAGGCTTATGAACGTCCAACATGAATATGTAGTTTGCAGGTTATTCCCCTACACTTTTGAGATCTTAGCCTCCACATGGTATTTTAACTTACCTGTAGGATCCATAACTAGCTGGACAAATTTTCAAAAATATTTTCTAGATAAATTTGCAGAAGAGACTACTACGGGAGCTCTGATGGTTGGGTTGTTCACCACCACCATGAGTTTGAAAGATAAGGTTAAAGATTTCAATCAAAGGTTCACGACCATATTAAAAAAATTCCATCCCAAAGCCAAACCAACTCAGGATTTGCAAATTGAAGTATATGCTAATGTGCTCCCAACTTCTATTTCCATGTTTGTGAAGAGGGCTGCCAAACGTACCTTAGCTGAGAATTTTGGAGAAGCCAAAATGACAGAATTCCAGATGAAAGGGTGTAAAGAAGGCCAGGTCTCTTTAGTTAATAAAGAATCTCAACCTCCTCCTAGGAGAGGACTCCTTCTGACTTAACCGCCAGGGAAAAATGCTAAATAGACTCCTGACAAGTGTAATGGAGACATAAAATATCTACAACGCATGGTTAATAAATTATCAAACGATATCATAGACATGAATAGAAACGCAGGAGAAGGAAACCAAGGCCAAAGGCCCTATAATACTTTCTTTAAACGGAACCTGTCGTTCAAAACCATTGAACCTCCCCCAGCTAACTTAAATATCGATCTAGGGAACATCATATCTGATTCTTTTTGTACTTATCACTAGAAAAACCACTCTAAAAGAGATTGCCCCCAATGGGTGCATGTCATGAATTTGATGGCCAACCGGTTTTTAGACGAGGTTTCCCTAACCGAACAACTAAGAAGTTCAGTTATGAATGTTTCTAACTAGGAAGATATTGACCCACCAGAAGATACAACCATGTTGATATGAGATCTTGACTTAGTTATGCCTTCCGATGACCTATTTCAGGTTCAATAACCAGCCACAGAGATATTAGTTGTGCAAACTAGAAGTAAAGGTCCTATTGTCTCAAAGGATCCTACTACCACTCAAACGTCAGGGGAAAGGTCAAATCTCGATCACTTGAAAGCACCTTTCGCTCCCCATAAGAACCCTATTAGCATCCATACGTGAGAATCTCCCAAAATGGAGTACAGAGTAGTTGAAGATTTGAAGAATTTGAAGGCGAATATATCGGTTATGGACATATGCAAAATCCCTCAGCAAAAATATTTCCAGCTATAAGCGTTGAAATCAGTAGAAAACCGTATGACAAGCAATGAGCAACAAAGAAATTTAAATTCCACAGATCTAGTAAATAAACCAACTGTGAATACATGCTCAGAAGATAAGAAGGGAAAACCTTTTGTCCCGCCGTTTTTCTTAACATTTGAAGTCTTCAACATGAACCTCCACAATTGTTTGGTAGATTCAGGAGCATCTTCCAATGCTATTCCCTTGTCTATTTGTAAAAAAATAAATGTTGTTCCTCTCAAGAGAGATAAACATATGATACAACTAGACAGAACCCAGGTCAAAGTCATGGGGGAACTCAGATATGTAATGATCAGGATAATGATACATCCTAATTTTTTTCAAGTGATTGACATCATTGTAGTAGAAATCCCAGAGGCCTATGGGTTATTACTAAGTCGATATTGGTCTGAGAAGTTAAATAGGTAATTTAGTATAGACTGGGAACACCTTTGGATACCACTGAAGGGATACAAGAATATGATCAGAATCGATAGGGAGAGATACCTGAAACATATAGTCACTAATATAGAAACCCTAAACGAACCCTCATCCACAAATTTCCCCATGCAAGGAAATTATTCCTGTAAATCCCACTTTGGGAAATTTTCTCCTCTCTTATCTGATTTCCCTCTCACTCAAAACTCTGGAATGGTTTTTGAAGAGAAGTCATCGATATCGACAAAAAAACCCCTCTTCTGTCAAGACCCTACGCTAGAGATTACATAACAAAAGATAGGGGAACAAGAAAGTAATAAGAAAGAGGAAAAGGGTGATTGTCGTTCACAAATTTGGACCATATAATTTGATGGATCTAAATCACAGGATGGATGAGGTTTAGGGTGCATCCTAATTTATCCAAAAGGAAAACGTCATTTCCTGTCCTATAGACTAGAATTCGAATGCACCAATAACACCGCCAAGTAAGAAGCTCTAGTACAAGGGTTAAATAAAGACATAGACTTGAACGTCAAAGAATTGAAAGTTTTCAAAGACTCATAGATTATCATTAGACAAGTAAGGAATACTATACATTGCAATTCCCCTCACCTAAATAATTATCAACAAGAAGTGCATAGGTTAATAGAGAGTTTTGAAGCTTTCAATATCACCTCGATCCCTAGAGAAAAGAATATCCTTGTTGATTCCTTGGCCACAGGTGCTTCAAGGATGTCACCTCTAGAATATTATGAAGCCTCCTGATTCACTTTGTAACTACTCTACAAACCATCGGTTCCTAACAACATTTCGAATTGGAAAGTCTTTGAAGGAGATGAACAAATCATAAACTTCCTGACTAACCAAGACAATTTCAAATATTTGGCCATAGACGATGAAGTATTCCAGGAGAAATCAATAGAAACCGATCCTCGAACAGGCCAACCTATTGACAGATCGAAATCTCACACCATCCTGAAAGGGATAGCTAATTTGGAAAATATGTTTGACCTGAAAGAACGATTTAGGGGGTCTAAAAATGCAAAGAGCGGTAGCTCTTGTCCCCTACATGAAACTATAAATCTCAGAACCCGGGAAAACCCAAAGAATGTGAATCTCAGAAATACTATATCTAAAGAGGAAAGAAATTCTTATCTCAAACTTTTTAGACAATATCAATATGTCTTCGCATGGTCCTACCGAGATCTAAAATCTTATGACACCTGTATCATTCAACACACTATACCGTTAAAACCTGAGGTGAAACTTTTCCAACAGAAGCTCCGAAAGTATCACCCATCGCTAGAACCTCTCATGTATCAGGAATTAAAGAAACTTTTAGATGCCAAGATCATCTTCCAGGTTAGGCATTCCGCGTGGGTAGAAAATCTGGTTCCTGTGAGGAAAAAGTCTGGAGAAATTCTCTTATGCGTAGATTTTAGGAAACTCAACAGAGATTTAGAAAAGGACAATTACCCAATCCCGCCAATGGAGAAACTCCTGTAGACCATGTATGGCTCGGATATTTTCTCTCTACTGGATGGTTTCTCAGGTTACAACCAAGTCCTGGTTTCGGAGGAAGATCATTTAAAAAATACCTTCTGAACCAAGTGGGGAACCTTCGCTTATAAACACATGCCTTTTGGGTTAATCAATGCAGTAGAAACCTTCCAAAGGGCCATGGACGTAGAATTTTGGGGACTAATCAACAAGTGTGTGGTAGTGTATCTAGATGACATAACTTTGTATTCAAAGAACAGAGAAGAGCACATCCAACACTTAACTTGAATTTTCGAAAGGTGTAGGAGATACGATATATCCTTAAATCCCAAGAAAACCATTTTCGGCGTCCAGGAGGGTAAGTTGCTAGGCCACATTATATCTAAATAAGACATTTGCATAGACCCATAAAGGATTAAGGCCATAGCTCAAATCCCATTGCCTCACAACAAGAAATCTACGCACTCTTTTTTCGGGCAAATCAATTTCGTGGGGAAATTCACTCCCAATTTCGCGGAAACTATCAAACCCTTACAAAAGATGATTAGAAAAGATGTCAAATTTAAGTGGGATGATGAATGAAAGGATGCTTTCAAAAATATTAAAACTGCTATATCCTAGGCCCCTGTGTTACGAAGTCCCAATTTCAATAGGGATTTATTCCTTACACTTTCGCCTCCAACCAGTCGTTAGTTGCAATATTGACTCAGAAGGATGATGACAACAAAGAGGCTCCAGTGTCATTCATGAACACTAATCTCCAGGGAGCCAAACTTAATTATCCTGCTGTTGATAAACAAGCCTATGTGGTATATAAGGTAGTAAATCACTTCAGTTATTACATCCTCAAGAAACACACCAAAGTGATTGTGCCTCACCCTGCGGTCTGATCCTTGTTTACTCAACAAGATATGGCAGAAATAAGAGGGAACTGGATGACAGTGGTCCAAGAATTTGATCTAGATATAAAACCTACCAAACAACTTATCACAAGGTTTGGTGTCCCTTCTGTTCTAGTTTTTGATAATGCAGCTTATTTTTCTTCCACTCTATTGATAGAGTTTTCTCTAGACAAAGGAATCACAACTAGATACTCTGCAAATTATTATCCACAGGAAAATGGGGTGGCAGAATCAACCAACAAGAACCTAGTGGGAATATTAAAAAATACGGTTGCAGATAACCAAAGGAATTGACATAATCTACTCAATAACGCTCTATGGGCCGATCGGGTCACACCCAAGGAAGCTATAGGAAATTCCTCTTACTTTATGGTTTACGAACAATAAGCCATTCTCCCAAATGGGATTTATCTTCCATCTCTTCAACTAGCCCAAGATTCCAACGTGAAACCCTCATCAGTCATACAACAAAGAATTGATACTCTTCTCATGCTAGAAGAAGAGATTCTCATGCTAGAAGAAGAGAGAGAAAAGGCTAAGTCAAAATTTCTAGCTCACCAACAGATAGTGAAAAGATGGTTTGATAAGCATAAGGCTAAAGAGAAATTTTTTGAAGTAGGAGACTTAGTCCTAAAATGGGACAAAGCAAATGAGCCAAAAGGGAAGCATTCTAAGTTTTAGAATCTGTGGCTTGGAATTTTCCAGGTGGTTGAGAATATTGGGGCAGGAACTTATCGGTTATAGAATTTGAGGGGGGAACCTGATGCCCTCCCAGTAAATGGCCAATCCCTCAAACAATATTTCCAATAATAATAATAAATTAGTGTTTTCATGATTGCGAAATACATTTTTGTTTTATTTTTCTTTCTGGATTTCTGCACTTTTGAAAGTTGTGTTTAGCAAGACAATGGTTGACTTTAAGTCATGCGACATAGAGAACTCTATTCTGAACTCATCGCTCACATACAACACAAGAAGCATCAAGGAACTTGCGGTTTATTTGAGGGGTCCTCTATTTGACCGGTGCAAATGAACAACTTTGGAGAAATATCAGAAATGTCTGCTTAGTGGCCTGGTAATACCTTAAGGAAAACAAGAAAAATTGGAAAGGACTACATGAACCCCAAAGAAAAAGTTAGCAAAGGATTCACCTTGACCATCTCACTTTTCAAAATAAACGGACATCATCCTCTCCCACTCACTCATGGCATCATGAGGGAATAAAGTTGATATTATCAAAAGAGTGAACAATATGAGAGGTTATGCAGTTATCTCCGTCGGGGCTATGGACGCTCCCTGGCAGTGGATCAAGGTATGTGATGTCGGGGTGAATCCATCGGGGCTATGGATGCTCGTTGGCAGCAAAGAAACACCAAAGAAAGTGAGTACAGGTAATTAAAGGCTCCATGCCAGTGAATTATTTACTCGACCTTTGTAGAAAGGGTCATGAGTCAGGATTAAAGGAAAAAAAGGACGAATAAAGGTTGAATTAACCACTAAATCTTTTCACTTGACGAGTCCAAAATTCGGCACCCGGAACAATTGAAGATGAAAGAAAATAACTTGAGAAAACCGAGATTGTCGATCGTCAATCTTCATTTGGTGTCGACAGAAGGGAGTTTTCTTTCACGAAGAGAATTACACAAGGAAGTTGTTGATAACTGATTTCATTTGGCATCGGTGAAAGGAAAAGGGAGTAAAGGTTAGCAAAGAAAGTAATCTCCGATGGCCAATTCCTGAAGCATTTCAATGTCAGCGAATTTTTGAGAAGGATAGCCCGTGGAGAACGTGATAAGTCAGACCCCGATCACCGACCTCGATACCTTTTTGCCTCAAAAATCCTAGGTTTATTTTAATGCACATTTTCTGTTGAAAGACACGACTCCGACTGAGACGTATAGTCAAACTACCTGTCCTCTATTTCCATCTGTCGTTGCCTGAGTAATCAGACGTGCGATCTAATTTTCCCTGGAGTCGTTACTAGCTCCCGAGACTCAAGTCGCACCCTGAACCAATTTTACCATGTCAGTATCTTACGACGAAACGCATTGGCATCAATGGTTTTCTCAGGAAGATACCGATGGAAACATGCATAAGGATATCATCGATTCTCGATCTACCCACTAAGAAAACGACGTGATGGGACATTTTATCTCTAATATAATCTAGATACGACACTTTTAAAGGGTCAATTAATTTCAAAATCTTGCATTAGTTTCTAATTCGTGTGCGAATAAAAATGACTGTTTGAACATGTCAATACAATGCATCTCCCTCCACGCCTCCGTCGTCAACACACGTAGAATTTATTTGCATAGATTCGAAGGTACATTGTTTTGAATTTTTCACCCATTACTCATATTAACTGGTTGATGCGACTGGTAGGATCCCTCCCATTATATTCTTTTGAGTCATTGTAAACAAGGTTATTCTATGCACAAAGCAGTTTGTAACATCCAGACGAGCGAGACGAGTAGTCCAAGGATAGCTTCCAAGGTCCAGTGAGTATTAAAAAATAATTTAGCAAGCGTTACACGTATGTAGCGATTTATGGATGTTCTATTCTTCATTTCATATGTTTTTATCCAATGTTACTCGGTACACTTGCCAAAACGATCATTTTCGATTGCAAGAAACTTGCCTCCAAAGAAACCCACCACCAGGAAATCGCCAAGAGCACCAAAGATAGAAGAACCAAAGATGGGAGAAGATTCCTCCCCAGTGGTTGCAAGACAATTGGAATTTTCTCCAAAGACAGTGCCCGTCATCAAAACAACCACCAAGAAGGCTTTCATTCAATCCCCGACCTTTGGAGACATGGAGGTGAACATTAGAACCAAGACAATATTTCTGCGCTGGGAAGAACGTTTCAAGAAAATCAAGCGGGAGGAATTCCCCGAATATACCCCCCACAACGATCCTGATACCAGAAGAATCGACGATGAAGTCCTACCAAATGTCTGAAAGGCATATCTGCACATGGTAGCGAGCAGGACTCTGGTATTCCCCTACATCAAACTCCTAAAATGGATTATCGATCACACTGACACACAAATATACTTGATTAATGACGACAACAACGAGCGTTTCGGGGTTTTCCTCCTAGTGGAAGTGCATAATTACTTCAAGCTCAGAGAGCCGAAAGAAGGGATAAGCACCAATTTTGTTGTAAACTTCTACGAGACAAATGACACCAACAAGGCAATGGCGTCGTGGTGAAGATAGGATAAAAAGTTCACCAATCATACCTTCGGCTGGTACCCGACTTCTAACCTGAGGGAGCCTTACATTTACTTAATGGCCCTCCTCTGTCGATTGCATGGGGAGAAAGACTACTCCAGGTTTTCAAAGGCTTGGAACCTCTAGATTATACGGTAGCCATTTCCAGAATAGGTTTTAACATGGGTGCCATCATCTCCAAATAGCTAATCACTTGCATATGATAGGCTCAAAAGTCGAAAGAGGAAGGTCGTCGTCCAGAGAACTACAAATAAAGGGAGGATCACGTTTGATCGCTCCATCCTCATCACTACAGAGGATAAATTGATAAACATGGAAAATGCTAGAACATATGAGCTCCTCGGCGTGGGGATGGTGCTCTCATATGCTACCCTGGACGGAGACAAACAAGATGAAAAGGAGATGGTCGCTACCCTGAAGTAACTAGAACATTTGCGCCACCTGGCCAAATACTATCAAGGCACCACTCAGACCACGATATGCCTGAGAAGCGAGTTCGAAGAAGCTTACAACCAATTCAAAAAAGAGAGGCACCCTTTTACCGAAAAGATAGTTGCGCTCCAGGAATACACTCTCATGGCACTCACAACGTGCAAGGATATGGAGTAGTGGAATGAAAGGGCGCAACAAGATGTAGAGAGACTTGAATACATTGATGCAGTTCAACAGGGCCAGGACAAAGAAGAACACGACATCCGAATGTTGGGAAAGAGCAATCTTGGGTATTGGGCTAACATGTCTTAGGAACCTCACTGAGAAATTCAAGAACAGTGGGCCAAATGCGAGAAACATTGGGGGAGAATTAACAAACCAATGAAGGATATTAGACTCCTCGAGTTTGTCACCCCCGACAACTTCGTCGAATTGTTCAACATAGTCGAATCACATACCAAGCAAGATTTATTATGGGCCAAAGAGCTAGCAAAGTTGACCGACGCAACACCAGTACAAGTGAAAATATTTATGGAACATCCAATTAGAGATTGGATTGTGCTACAACAATTAAAAACCAGTCTAGTGAAGTACCGAGCGCATGCGATGGAGGTCATAGAAATTTACGTGGCTCCGATGGAGCATCACATATTTCCATGGGCTCAAACTTGTGATGAGATGTTTATCAGTTGGTCGAAGTATGAGAAAAGTCACCCTTTCGAAGGGATATCTTGAGTTGATTGTTAAAGAAATTGTTAGAAGAGGACACCATGTGGCGATTTTTGTTTTGTTTAAACTACACTTAGCCATTATTTTCAGTTGAATTTTATGTTCTAAATAACAACATCGACCAATTAGTTGGAGGTCGATGGTTGTTGCAAGAGCTCTTTCTTTCTGGTTGTAAAGAATTATTTTGAAACTTCCTTTGAATTGAGAAGTCCTTGTGGACCAAAGACAAAGTTATTTTCATCAAATGCATGTGATTGGACATGGAGAAGAACTATTTCCTATCTCGTTTCATGAATGATGCTGTAATGAGTAAGAGCTATTTAATCTATTGTCAAATTATCTGGTGCAATATTTTGTATTTCTTTACTTTTAATGATGAAGATGAATCGTGGTGTTATTATGTGATGGATGATTAAGTAGGTGAATTATTTTTCTTGCCATTGTCTCATTTCATATGTGTTTTATTTATGGTAATTAGTTCTTAGATAGTAACTGGATGCTAACCTAGTTAATGTATTAGTACTAGGACTATGGTGTAAAATTTTTGTCTGCATACTTGAGCAGTAGGTTATCCCAAGTTCAGCCTCTTCCCCAGTAGTTAAGATTAGTTCAGCCTCTTCTCATATCAGTCCCACCCAAGAGAAAATACAAAAAGAGATAGTCTGAATTGAAGGAAGAGCCTTCACAAGAAAACATAAAGCCCATCGATAAGTTGGTTGGATTGCAAGATCTCGAGAACCATTCCACTATTAAACATTGCAGAGTCTAATTGGGCCTCGGTGGTGGGTTTGGTTCCTATTGTTGAATCAAGGGACTTATAACCCATCAACATGTTAGTCTTTTGATATTTTACCCTAAAAGTTCTTCTTCACAATTTGTTCTAAGTGGCATGATGAGATCTTCCTTGAGAGTTTGATCAATGATCCCTTAAATATTTATCTGAGCATATATCTAAGAGGACAACAACAACATATCAGGTAATATTGTTTCTTTTTTCAGATAAGTAAATGTTCTGTCAGTTATTGTTTTTATGCTACTAAATTATGGATCATAATGTCTTGTTGATTGTAACATACAAGTAGCTAATGTTTAGAAATTAAAATAAATATTTACGTTTTAGCTAGCTATATTTTTTTCCCTTAAAGTTTAACATGTTACACATAGATTATCTTAAAAATTACCTTCTAAAATTTACAAAGATATATATTATCTTCTACATGTTACATTTTTTTATATTTAAATATTTTCATGTTCATTATATATAGAATCATAGTAAAAAATATAGTTGTTAATTTTTTCAATATATGTCTTTTATGCTTTGAAGTTGTTATAAATTCTTAAATGCCTTCAATTTGTCTTATAAATCATATTTCCATTTTATGTTTCTATAACCTATGAAATTTCATTTTCATGAATTTTCAAAGTATATATATCGAGGTGAGATGTCGGGACAAGAGTCTCCAAAAATGGCTCGCAAACTCTCTAGGCTATCCAATGAAGGAGGAAGAGGAACCCCTTCTTTGACTGAGACTCTGAGTGACCAAAGGAAATCTAGTTAGAGGAGGAGATTATCAAATGAATCTCTAAATAGATCATCCAGAGAATGTGCTCAAAATAGTGATATGGATGCAACTTTCTTAGATAGGTTGCACATTAATACTCCAACACTGGATAATGTAGGGAATACACCATGACAAGAAAATGCATATTTTTTTATTTTTTTATTTATTCTGTTAAATGTTGTAATTACTTTCAAATGTGTATGTGTAGAGGATTATTTTAATGCGAGGGAAGATAATAAAATAGAGAGTGTTTATCATGAATATTCCAATGTCAGTGAAGAGGGTGAAGGTGGATTCAGGGGGTGTTATCAAGAAAAAAAATATTACACGCCTATGTCCATTATCCCTCTGATGTTGGTGATCAACTTCCTTGGGAAGGGTATATTGAAGCAATGAACCTTGAATGATGCTCAGGTGTTAAAAGTGAGCTGGAAAATCATTTGAGGTGTTTGGATATCCCTCGAGAGAGTAAGCAAAGCTTGGAGATTGTTTTGCATTTATTGCAGAACTTTATGGATGCATATCAAAATATCGGGCCAACGAATGATAGTTTTATTGATTTGATGAGGAGACGAAAGTTAGAGGTGATTGGACTCGATAAATGAGAAGTAGTAGAAAACAGAGTTTCAAAAGAAGATGCAACTTCTATGTTCAATTTCAAAGAGGGTCCAAAGCGAAATATGTTGAAGGTGCAATATTTTAAGCACCCCAACACAACAGGACATATTTATAATATATTTTTGGCAGCATATGGAAAGTTGTCGTGGAATGATGAGGTTCCACATTATTCTTCTAGACACTTCTATGGAGATTTTTTCATGGAAATACACCCTGATTATACCAACCTATCATCCAGTTATTATGGGGCTAGTAAATAATGAAAATATGATCAGAAATAGGCATATCGAAATGCATCATTGTAGAGACCTCCACGACCTTTGCTATCTCATCCAATAGGGGCATTTTCCTCACATTAAGAGATGTGAGCTACATTACATGTTGGCAAGGAGGCTAGGAATGCAATCAAAGAAAATTTAGGATTAATTTTTTTATGGTGTTGATGTTGGTTTGAACCATCAGAGAGTTCAAGCCAATTCTCGAACCAATTTTGTTTATAAAACATATGAGGAGATAGATTCCATGTCAGTAGAAGATATACGGGAGTATGCAATTTTTTTTTTGTAATGGTTGGAAGGTGTTAATTCAGAATGATGAACCAAAAATTGGATTGGTGTGTGTTATAGTTAGTAAATGTTTCATGCATTTGAGGATAGTTTTCTTGTACTTCTAGATCTAGATACATATCATAGTATCTTTAGAAATAATTGAGTTGTTAGATCGTCATTAATTGCAGTTTGGTCATATGCCAAATGAATCTCTAGTAAATAGAGGACTTGATTCAATGAGTTTTAATTTGAATGGGTTGAATCAGGTATGTGTTTTCTAATATCCAAATATGAGCACTTTAGTTTTCCAATCTTCACAACCTGTTGAATAATCAACATACATGAAATTTTTGTTTTTGCATTAATGTGAACACATTGAACCCTATTTAATTCTTAGTTGTGTTGTTCACAAATCCCTATTCAATGTCCCACTACTTGGGCAGGCTTGTCCCAATTGTCATTGAGAGAGTTTGAAGAGGGTGGGAGTTCACAGGTATCATTGCATGTTGAATTTTTTTTTAGTTATATATGAAAATTGCAATGTCATTTAAATTATTAATTTAAAAGGAAAATGTCTTAAACAATATACAATTTATTGAATCTTAGGGTATGATGGGTAAGACCGTGACTCAACCAACAATGGGAATGCCATCCTATTGTGTGGTTGATGATATTCAAGTTGGCACATCACAAGTATTACATGTTTCAAAATTTAAAACTACATTTTAATGTGTTAAAATCATTTAAATTTAATTTTCAAATGTACAAATTTGAAATGTATTATAGGGAAATGTGGAGAAAAGAGTGCCTAAGAGTGTGCTTGAACAAAATGTAGAGAAGAGAGTGCAAGAGATTGGGATTGAAGAGGATGCATCCATATCTGAGAAGGATGTGTCTGTTCATGATGATTCTTAAATGTATGTACATTGCGCATTAGTGAGTTTTAGATTTTTTTTTAGGTTTGGCCTTATATATATTAGTGTTAAAGCTCATTTGTGTTGAATATGCTTTTTTTTTTTTACTTTTTTCAAATTTTTGTTTGATCAACTTTTAATTAAGCCTTTCCCACTCATAGAAAGGGTTACTCAACTAGTATCTATATAACTTTTCAATGATTCGATCAATCATTTTGAAATATATAGAACTCATATATAAGCTTATCGTCATCTATCTAAAATGGTACATTCAATATTATTTATGTTTAGATCATGATGCAGACCTAATTTTGAACTTGAGCATTTGATTATTTGATAACAGACTATCCCACATCAGAAAAGGGGAAGTTTCTAAATTTTCTTCAATTGCATTGCTTGCCTTCTTGTCCAAGAATGGCATAATATGGAGATTTGTGTTTTTTGCATACAACGAAGTGAATTCCTTCTTGGGGTATTGTCAAACTCTTAACTGATTTCTTACTAACAAAAAAAAACAACATTTGTAGATTTATAAATAAGCTATGTATGTGCATGATATCACTTATGTTTAGATCATGATGAAGACATATTTCAAAGATCATTTGATTATATGTAATATGAATACATTCCATGTAGAAAGATGAAATATTTAAATGGTTTTTGAAGAATGACTTAATATATGTGCATATTTGTGTTTTCTGCATGTACATGAAAGGTTATATGAGAACATCTATTCCACCGCAGAAAGAGGAGATACGTATTTTCTTGAAAGAATGGCTTTTAATATGGAGATTTGTGAACTTTCATAGATATAAGTTTTTCTTGGAAGAATGGCTTACTATGGATATTTGTGAGTCCTTTAATTTGAAAGGACGTTTGATTATATGAGAACATCTATTCCACTATAGAAGAGGAGATAAGTATTTTACTTGGAGATAATTATTTTACTGGAAGAACGGCTTAACATGGATATTTGTGAACTTTCTGCATACACAAGTGAAATTTTTTTTAGAGTATTATCTAACTCTGAACACTAAAATTGGTTACCAAGCACACAATGTTTCTCTTTAAAAATTTGCTAGATATGATTTACATTGTTTAGATCATGTAGGAAATATTGAAAGAAAATTTGGTTATAAAATAAAATTAAAGATTTATGCAAAGAATGGCTTAATATGGAGAGTAACTATTTCACACGTTTTGGAATTTCGTGATGTAAGCTTGGTTTTAAAAAAAATCCAAAAAAGTACAATAAAAAGAGAGCAATAATCTTAGATTTGTGGAACTCTGGTTGGGTATGTTATTATTTCTTATTTCTTATTTAAGAAATTTAAATATCTTTAAAATATTTGCTAATAAAGTATAGATGCTAATATGTGTTATTTGTTTTCTTTTATTGTTAACATTATTTGGTGGAAAAATGAGCACATGGATGTTGGAAGATGAAACTTAACACTTTTGGTATGTATGTCAATTTTTCTTTAATCACAATTTGTTTTATTTATGTAAAATGGTATATGTACATTTTATTTAAAATTTTTAAATTTTAAATTTGAGAAATGTTTTCTTTTGCATGTAAGAAAAAGATCTATCTTAGCGATGGCTTAGAATTTTGGAGTTAAATGTTAATTGCCTATTAGTTTTTGTTATTAGCCTAAAATGGTTGTGGAACTTATGTATTTGGAGGTTTAACTATGATAAAAGGTTTATATTTTTTATGATGGTGAAAGGATTGTTTATGTTCTATGTTCTATGATAGTGTTATGAAATTAAAAATGTTTTATTTCATTTCATTTATAAACATCATTGTATAGTCAAGTAGATTATAATTTCAATTTTGTTTGATTTTCAAATATGGTTTAATAGTCAAACATATCATCATTATAGTTTCCCTTCTATTTGTAGATATTTTTATAAGTTGAAGGGCTCATAGTGTCACCATCGGGTTTATAGGGTTGAAGAGTTGTAGATATAAATATTTGACAGTCGTGAGCATTGACAATTGCCAATTTTTCATTGGGTGATATGGTTTTTATTCCATTCCATTCAAGTGATAATCAAAGTAATAATCAATTGACTTTAACAATGCTTTTGCAAATTTAAGCATATTGATCATCACATCAATCTAGGCCCCTCCCTTATTTTGACAGGGCGTAGACTCCTATCCATCCAAAACTTAGTAAAATCCCTGTTCAAAATTCAAAATTCACAATGAAATGACAATCCGACACTAAATTGGTTATGTTCATTCTTGGTTTCTTTTCGAACTTTCAATATAGTCATTCAAGAAAATGTGAAATAAATAGTAGTTTTCATAATAATAATAATAACAACATCTAACCTTTGTTAAAGTAAAATTAAAATATACTTTAATATAGCTAAGTGATTTTCATTAAAATTTATATTGAAATAAATTCCTTATGTACCGAAAAGGGCCCAAAAGGGTTGATGGATTATCAATCTTGTGCACATTGGAAGTATTCACTAGTGCCATTAATATGACACCTAGGATTGTTGTTCAATATCAAAGAATAGATTTCTATCCAAAAATTTGCAGGGTTAGCAACGCACCATCCACAATACAAGGTCTACATTGAGTAAACTCCCAACCTTGTTATCAGGTCACAAAATCACATTTTTTTTAACTTAATTTTTTTCAATCAAACTTAATGAAAAATATGTTTAATGTATAGAATATAAGTAACTCGTTAGGTTCATCATACACATTTTTCAAGTAGCTCATAATTTCAATTGTGTTCAAGATTTTCTTCAAGATATTGAAATCTAAATGCACATTGTAGCAATTTAATATATCAACACTTTTGGAATCAAATTTCACAATTTCATAATAAAAATTGACACTTTTTAGGATGTCTTTATCTTTAAAATTTTTAATTAGGATAATGGTAAAAAAAAAATGGTATGGGCCAACATGGCGTATAATGTGTAAAAGGGATGGAGAATTATAAAACCATTTATTTTTACAATGTCCATATGAAAAAGAGGTATGGAATGAAGCAATAAAATTGACACTTTTAGAATCAAAATTCAAAAACAAAAAAATTGAAATTGAGACTTTTATGTGCCATAGATATTTCACAACTTGGGATCCAATTCCTCTCCTATGTCTCCTCTATCTCCTCTGTCACTTTCAAACTATAAAGGTTAAATTATCATGTCTCCTCTATTATGGTTGTTCTCTTCATCCTTATAGGTAGAGGATCTCACCTGTCAATTGAATCTAATGAAATTTCCTCTTAAGTGGATGTTAATCATACACTACCTTGAATTCTCAATATACTCCAAATTCAATTAAAAAAATGAAAATCTAAATGAAGCAAACCAAGTATTAATAAATATGTTATTTTTTATTTGTAGAATGATATTATTCCTAGAGATATTAATTAGAGAGGGGGGTGATTTTATGAAAGGTACTACATTTAGTGAATTTTTTTCTAAGCCATCAAAAGTCCCTTATAATGAAATGGAAATGGGTCCTAGTTCTGATATGAATTTATCCTCTTCATATGAAAAAGAATTTCAATCATTGGAAATAATGAACACAAATCCTTTATGTAGTATTGGTGATGCATTACAAGATTTGTGTATAAGATGGATAATTTGTAGGATTAGTATAATCACAAGTATATGTCATTTTAGGTTCTCTATACAGTCTATAGGTTCTTCCCTCAAATTGTAAATAAGGCTCGGTAAACTTTATAATTCATCAAAAATATAGTTCCTTATTTGAATGGATCATGAAAGTAAACCAAACCAAATGATTAAAGAATCTTAGATATTCATAAATACATGTACTTTAAATGCAAAATATAAAATCTTGGAATGTATGTCACTTGTTTAAAGAAATCGTAATGGTATTCCATCTTCACTTATTAGTTCATGATCAGATTTGGACATTTTCCATTCTTTAACCTTTTGTTTTCTTGATTGAAATTATATTAACTTTATGTGCGCTGCAAATACCAAATGACTATATTGACAACTTATGACATCCAACTAATAGTCTTGAAAGTGAACATGACTATTGGTTTGATGGGTTTCTTAAAAAAAATAGCATTTCAATATGATGGATCCTCTTTCATATATAAAATCGTTATCATCAACATATTATAATAACCTCATCTTTTTTTCCGTGCATCGCATCTAATAATATTTGAGGTTTTCAATGTTTTCTACAGGTGTGCAACCACGACAAAGACATCTCCTGCAAATAATTTGATATGTTCCAACAACTAGTTCATGTTATATTAGCACACATGCATGTGCCATTAAAATTTAATCTACTATATATGTAGATAAATTTTATATATCCAACTTACAAGTACATCTACAAGTTGTTTAATTATTTAAACATAAAAATTACCTTCTCTAACAAGATCAAAAACTCTATTGCAATCAACCGACACTATAGTTTCATTTGATTCCATCTCCTTTGAGATTGCAAGTGGAATTTTCCCTTTTGTATTAAGTTCAGTATGTCTCCAATATTTAACATATTCCACATTTTTGTTTTCGTAAATCTCTAAGGATTTTGTGTCGTCTATGCAAACTGAACAAAACCAAGATTTATTTCTTCTATCAAATGAAAACACATTTTAAATAATTTTGTTTAAACTGAATGCAGTTTTCGTGTCCCATGTATTATGCCAGCTTCATATGGGATTGATCTATTTATATCTTGGATTTCAACATACCAAAAAAAACTGCACAAGACAAGAACTTATTAACTTGAAATCTATCAAAAAAATGATTGAAGATCATATAAATTTGAACAATGAATAAAAATATCCTGTGTACATGTGTAACATGTATATATGCACACCTGCACACATCCCTTGATTGGTTATTTTCATTTCTTAGAACCAGTTTGCACCATTCAAAAACTTGATCATCGAATTCAAATCGATTGGCATGAGGGTTCATCTGATACCTTCAAAGTGTTCGTTTTACACATGCCCCTGCACCGCCATACTCTCCTTTTCCATGACCAGTCTCAAAAAAATTCCAACAATGTGTAATGTTTGATTTATTATGTAGACAACAAAACCAATAGAATGATCTTGAATATTTGAACTGACCCACAAATCCATCTAACCATATCCAATAGCGATCTAATCTAATCCCACATTCTTTAAATCAATCATAAAATTTATCGAAACAATGTTGTACATAATGTGTATCGTGTGCTCGATGATCACTTATATAAAAGTGATATTCTTTAATAACATGCCGATTGTCATTGGTGCTTTCATTGTTATCAAGACTTCATTGAGCATGTCTATATAGAACGTGGACAAATATAGTGATTTGATCAGAATGATAATATTCACTCTGTATCTATTTTTGTGCAGTGAATGTGTAATTCTCTGTAAAATCAACTATAGACAAAATTATCCTGGTGGAAACACTTCATGAGATTTTTTGAATTGTAGGTATTTCCATTGATATCTATGTGAATTCTTGGTGTATTTATAAATTTCTTCCTCAAACTTCTTCAAAAAATCTATCACAAAGATTTTATCTACTTTCAAATAAATCTTTTTGGAAATAACATTTGAAGAATGTAGAGTCGTGTTGTTGATATATTCATATCTCTTCCAATTGAATTTTATATTAGAAACCGATTGATCATTCATATCAATAGTATACGTTTAGTGAAACAAACTTAGATTTTCACAACGATCACATTTCTTTCCACCAACATTTTTTTTTTGGTAAAATAATTCATCACCTTCTCTTTCACATAGAATTTCAGAGATAAAATCACAGAATGTGGAAGGAGGAGGTGAACTTGGCCTTAAAGTTTTACCAAAATAAAGAAAAGTTTCATAATGTTAGTTACTCTTCTATTATGTCTAATTTTGTATCGAGTGACCCAGGTTTCACATCTGTTCGGGTTTCCAACAAAGCCTCTAAAACTATCAGCCCTCCTGGTAAACCAAAAGGCAATGTAGCGCACATAGTACATTGCACAGTCTCACCCGAGATAGTATTAATGGGTGGTTGCAATACTCATGTGTTTACAACCTAGGATTGAGTAAGAGGTCTAATAACTATGTATTAGGGCTGCTACTGTAACTCATTAACGCAGTATATTGTTATGATGATTTATCTAGAAATATACTAGCTCATTCATTAAGATTATCAATATCTACTGAAAGAAAATAAAGAATTACAAGCTTTCATTCACATAACACAGATGTTACCGTGGTTCACCCCCTCCTGGGATACGTCCAAAAATATATGGCTCTTCGCTCTTTTATTATGGTAGTTATTCCTTACAGTGTCACACACTTTACAATTCTTCTCAGTTGGGTAAGATCCATATGAGGCGAATTAGATCACACTAGGATCCTCAGCTTGCGATCTAACCCTCAAGATATACCCTCCTCCATTATCTCTAGCTCAACATCTTACAAAAGTAGTTCATACAACAAAGTATTACATATTTACTCGCTGCAACAATTCTCTCTATAATAACGACTAGCCTCTATAATAATCGGAACCCCTTATGATACCTAAGTATCTATATTTATATGTTTCCAGCTCTTCAGCCATTACAATACATTACCAAAACCCTAACCCTACCATCGTTAATTCTTCCATGCATGCGCACATGTTTTTCTCCCTTCCAGTTGTCGCTTTCCTCGTGCATGCCTTCTTTCTCAAAATTGTCTTTCTTTCCACTTTGGTCTACTTCCAACAGGCCCCCAACAATGACACGTGGCTCGTCTTGAGCCACATAACCTTTGTGCGCTTCTTCGACCTCCTTGGTGATTGCCTGGAACTTTTCCTTGAGATCTGTTGCTTGTGTTTGCGCCTGTGCGGTCTTCTCCTTGAGTGTGTCTACCATCTGGACTACAATTTCATCGCTGATTAATTCTGTGCACTCTTCCTAGGTCTATGCTATATGTGTATTCACTTCCTCTACCTATGCAAGGACTCCTGCTACCCTCTCTTGAAGCAGTTCCATTTTATCCTAATGCTCATTTTTCTGTGTTTGCGCAGTGGTGAGTTTTGCTTGTAGTTTCTTCATGTCATGTTCCCCTTTGACATGCTCCGTGATAGGCACTGTGTTCTGCCTCTGCTTGAGGTCTTTGATAACTGCGCTTATCATTTCTTCTTCCTTGTCCCACTTCTAGAATTGTTGATCCTCTTATAATCTTGTCCAAATTTGTGCTGCTTTATCAAACAAGTCGACTGTTGTGCTGACTTGTTGCTCTATCTCCTGCATATGTGTTGTTGCCTCCTGCTTCCTTTTCTCTCTTACCACTTTGGAGTGGCAAGTGTGAGCTGCTCGTGAATATTCTCAATCTCCTTTTGATAATGATCGATTTCCTGCACAATCTGATCAATCTTCTCTACTGTTGTGAGTACGTCCCTCTACGCGGTTGTTGTAATCTTTGCATAAGTTCCTTCCACTTTCTTTTCCAATCATTTCATGCACTCCATTTCCTCTTGGGTATCGAACTTAACCTTCTCACATATTATTTCCATCACGTCCCACTTCTCTGTTGCCTACTGCAATTCGGCTAAGTTTGTGCATGCACGAGATTGTACCTGTTGGGTAATGCTAACTTGCAATTTGTGTAGAGCCTTGGATGGTATCTGCGGCAACACTAGTTTTATTTGGGATAATTCGTTTAGGGGTGTCTACCCCACGATATCGTCCATGTGCAACATACTGGGTGTAATGTGGAATGTTGCACTCAGTTGTGGTATTGTATGAACTCTATCGCGCTCACTTTCTTCTAGTATTTCTTCTATCTGGGATGTTGATGGTCCCATTCCCATGCTGCTGCTAGTTGTCTGCGCTTCCTTGATTTGTTTGAGGGGCTATCACATATCTTCTAGATCCTCTTGAATTGTGTCCATATGCTGCGCAACATTGTCAAAATCCTTGGATATACAATCATGAACCATTCGGGCTATCATTTCTCCATCATCATCCCTAATCGTATATTCTGAAGGTGTTCTTTGCACCTTAATTTTCTTGTGCGTGCCTCCTATCTGTGTGTCTGGTCTCTTATTCAAGCCTGGTTCTTGGGGATTGGGACTTGGTGTAGTCCCTTGCGTGGTCTCGGCTTGTTTCTGTTGTTCTTTGGTTGACTGCGTATTATCCTTCTTCCCCTTCTTGGTCCCCATCTTAGTTGTCCCTTCGTTTGTTTGCTTTTCTTTTTTCCGGCCCATCCTCCATTTCTTGGGCACTGGAGCTTTCTGAGTCTGTGTTTGTTCCTGTCCTTCCTCCTCTTCTGCTGTCTTTGTAGGTATTTCTTGGGTAAGGACTGGAATCTTCCACTCATCTTCCCAGTCTTTGATCACCATGTTGATGTCTCCCTCCGTGATACAGTAGCGCATTTGTATCCACTTCTTATTAGGGTCTTTTCGCGCCTGTATCCACATCACATGTTGTGTGGCCTTGAAGTTAGCGATGTCCCGGTATTTTGCAACTTCCTCTGGTGTTATTCTCCACATGTTGGATATGGCCTCCTACAGGGTGCGAATGTATCCTTCAAATATAGTTGCGTTTGTTTTCTTGTGCTTGGCATCTGACGTGAGGCCAAGTGATAAGTACCTTGCTCCATATTTCGTCTTGGGTCTAGTTCCGAAAAATGTGTAACTCGATCCTTCCATCCCATGACCGCTATAAACATAAGTAACCATGAGTAGTGAAACTATGTTCCTAGATCCTATGCATCCTTGTATTCATCTAGAAACAAGTTTAAGAGATAGGTTTCCCAACTAACTGTAGTTCCCTCGGTGCACTGATTTGCAACTCCAACAATCCAGCCAAAACTTCCTCCCTACGACATTTTCTCAGAAGTTTGCAGGCCAAGATTTTTGCGACCATTTGTGTTGCGACATCATTGATCCTTTTGATAATGATTCCTCATATCCCCCTGTCAGTACCATACTTATTCTTCATATCCTCTGCAAGTGATTTCTCCTTTGTATTATCGTCGAGAAATTACACAGGATCCATGCCTTGGGATGGAAATCTTGTAATGTGTGCAATAATATCTACATCTATCAAGATGATCATGTCCAACTATATTTCCCCACCATGCGTGACTGCCAAAAATTGTTTGACGCACCCGCTTGCATAATACCCTCTGCCAAAGTGGGGTAGATCTAGCAGGCCTAAAATCCATGTTTTCTCCAATCTCATTTCCCATTGGAGTGGTTGATAAATTGGTTCCCCAACCTCGTTTATTCCCAGAGTCTCTAAGTATAATCTCTTTGAAAATTCCAGAAACTTATCTGTGTCTACTACATTGTGGTCCGAGTATTTCAGCTTCTCAACCTTCCCTAGCAAGCCTGATTCCACTCGTACCCCATCTGGTATATGCGATAAAATGAGGGTTGTGACTGGTTTCTTGTGAGGTGACCTAGGTACCTATTTATTGTCTTTCTTCTATGGTGGTTGGCTCGAGGTTCCATCGGTTGTCATTTGTACCTTGGAATACCGTTCTAGCCAACTCGTGCCATCCTCTATTGTTCCTTCTAGTGGGTGGTCTGACATGGTTGTTTGAGACTCGTCTAGATCCACTCTTGCTTCTGTTAGCGATATTTCTTGCTAAGGGGTTTAGATATCAAAAGAGCGGGTTAAATCCCACTTGTCTAAAGTTTCAGGTGAAAATGCGCCATGGTAAGCAGCAGGCAAGATTGGGCGGTCCAGATGTGCGCGCCCAGATCGACGGCGCACAGCGAAGGTCGGACCCCCCTTGCCTTTCGATCTTTAAGCGGGGGGGGGTACGAGATCGGGGGCGCAGCTCT
>SNQJ01S0005765.1:259907-293759 GCA_010110895.2 Picea sitchensis
CTCGGACCCCCCCCCGCCTTTCTACCTTTAAGCAGAGAGGGGGGGTCCGAGCTCTCATGTGCAGCTTCCCGACGGCCAGGATCGTAGCACCCAAATCAACGACGCTCGTACAGTCCCGCTCCTCTCAGCTGCCCGGTGTTTAACCAAGTATGGGTCCGCCTCCTGTCATCTCACTCTTGCTTCCACCTTTCCCCTGCCACCGCGTGTCATCCGCTCACCTCTCCTCAGTGGTCCCCGTGGCTCTCTTTCCTCCCACCGTCTTCGCCATCCGACGTGGCCCATCTTTCGTCTCCCCTCTCTGATTATCACTCTCACTACTCTCCACTTCTTCCACGTGTCCCCTCGATGCCATCACTCCTACCATACCCCATGTCCGTCTCTCCAGCTGGTCGGTTGTTCCTGAGGGCAGCTCGTGAAGTCTTCCCTAGCCCGAGATGCTGAATTGGCCTAACCGTCTCCAATCCCAAGAAGCAGTTATTGAAGCGGTTGGCGGTGGTTAGACATCTTCTCCGCCATAATGGGGACGTCCCACAAGAGATTAAAAGCACGTCGACTCGCCGAATAAACTGCCAGAAAACTGATCGCGTCTGCCATAAGTTGCACGACCATTCAAAGATCGCAGCTCCGTGTTGTCAAAAGCCATGCAGACGCAAAGCCTTCAATGCAGTTTCTTGGTTCCGCCGCTATGTTATTTCGAGTATATGTAGGCATTTTTCCATTTTTTGTATCTATCGATGGTAGAGCGAAGCTCCCAACTGTAAAGTTTCAGCAAATACTCTGGTTTCTTGGTTATGCCTCTGTGTGTGAGATTTCTTGGTTTATAACAAACAGTTCTCCTTCTTTTCCATCTTTGTTCCATCTTTTGCCCAAGGATTCACAGTAGTGCAACTTGTCGCAATAAAGGATTTGTTGTGGCGTTGTCGTGCCCTCTGGTTATCTGTATTTGAATGTAAAGGGTTTTTGCTTTCCAATGCATTTCTTCTTTAATCTGTTGCATACCTGATGTCTATAATAGATCATTGCGCTCTTCTTGCGTAAATCTTCCACCTTTTCACCTTTACTACAACTCACTGTTTGGATTTTATCAGGACCTCACTCTTTCATGCATGCCTGGTTTGGTTTCTGAGTTGATACGAGGCTGTTTTGAGTTTCCTTCCATTTGATCACCCTTTAAAACAAACCGTGACATTAACTCTGATGGGCTTCGGGCTCTTCTCCTGCTAGCAATCCAGGAGTGACATCCGAAAGCTAACAGCTTCTTGATTTGTCGTCATTCCATTGACTCTTGGAGATTTTTTGGTGTTCTCTGGTTGCACCTCCTTCAGAGTTTATGCGTCCAGGTTTTGTTGCTTTTGTGCCTCGACCGACATATCTACATTCATGCCCTCCTACGCGGGTTGTTGGGTTTCTTCCACCACATGTGTGGGGTTTACCAGTGTTGTGTCTGGGGATGGAATTTTGTCGACATTGATGATCTTCGGCTGCTAATGTTCGCCTTCTTCTAATTGTACCCGTGCCTTAGTTCTAACTCTGGGTTGTCTGCTAGTCTGGCTTTTTTCTGCTTTCTTTGGTTATTCCATGGTGGTGAGTGTCGAACGTTTGCTAAGTTTGAATGGTCTTTGTGACCTCTGTGAACTTTGATTTGTGCTCCTTATCTTTTATCGCTCTATGCCTGTTCTTTTTTCGCAAATAGACTCTTTTCTCCCACTTTCATGCGTTGTATGGGTATCACATGAATCTTGTCGAGGATGCAACCTTAGTTATGGGTTCAATGCACCTCTGGTTATTACATACTTTCCATTACTCTTCCTTTCCGTCTCCAGTTGGCATGATTAATGTGTCATCCCATCGATCCTTTCCATCATTTAATTCCGTATAACTTCGTCGTTTCATACTGCTTTTGCCATTTTTTCATTTGTTGCTTGTTTCCCTTTTGACTCGACCATTAGCCTTATCCTCACCGAGTTTTTCTTCCTGTGCATGCTCCTTATTCTTTCGGCACACTATGCCTCTGTTGGTACTATTTAATATACTATTGTTGTTGTTGTTGTTGTTGTTTACTGCGCGGTGGGTGGTCGATTGTCCGTATACAACTTCAGTCGGCTCCCATTGATCATCCCTTTGAGTTTTGTGCCTGATATGTATTTAAACTATAAAACTCCTCCATTTGTGATACTTTTCACTTCATACGGTCCTAACCAATGCATTCTGAGCTTTCCTGGGTGTTGAAATGATTTTTTGTCATACATAAATATGAGATCTCCTTCCTCAAAAGTTTTCTTCTTGATGTGTCTATCATGCCAAGATTTGTCCCTTGATTTATGGACTTGTTGGTAGAAAATTTCTAAGATCTGATCTTCTTCCATGGTCATCAATTGGTTTAGTCTCTCTTGTACTATGCCTCGTCTGTCATGTGTGTAATTGCTGCTACGCGCAAGCCGGGTACCAAAAATTCTAATCGAACCACTACTTCTTGGCCATATACCAGTTTAAATGGCGTGTGCCCTATCAATTGGTTTCACATAGTCCTGTAGGCCCATAGTACAGTTGGTAATTTGAGGTCCCAATCGTCCCTGTTGACATTACATATATTTTTCAAAGCATTCTCAAGGATTTTTCTAAATTCTTCTACTGTTCCATTTTCCTGTGGGTGATATGGTGTGCTCTTCTGATGATGGACTTCAAACTCTTCAGTCATAGCATTGATAGTGTTGTTTATGAAGTGTGTTCCTTGGTCTCTCATCAATACTCATGGGCACCCAAATCGAGTGATTTCTTATTCAAATAAAAAGTGTGATGTTGTTTCTGCGCTACAATCCTTCACTGGTGCATCTTCGACCCATCTTGTTAGGTACTCCGTCGCGGTGATGATGTACCTTTCTCCTGTTCTTTTTTATGGTGGGTTAATCGATCCTACAAACTCCATCGCCCATTTATCAAATTCCTGCAATGTTACCTATGGTCGTAATGGCATCTTGTCCCTTATGTTGGGTTTACCTATCCTTTGACAAACATCACATCTCAAGAAGTACTCCTTCGAGTGTTGGTGAATCCTCGACCACCATAGTCCTGCACACAATACCTTATGAGCGGTATATTTTCCTACGTAATGTCCTCCTGCTATTCCCTCATGGGATTTTGTTAAAACTCTTGGTCTTTCTTTCTCTAACACATATCTTCGCAAAATGCTATTTGCACCCACTTTGTATAAGTGTCATGCGATCAATTAGTAGTCTGCAGCCTAGACTACCATGTTTTTCTTCTGCGGAGTGTTGTATTCCTGTGGCACTGTACCTGTGCTCAAGTACTGAATGTTATCTGTAAAGTATTCATCATCGATCTGAACTGAGAATAACTATGCATCTAGGAATTGTCCTCTAAGTTCATAGGTTCTTCTCCATTTGTGACCCTTGATAGGTGGTCAGGGCTTGCATTCAATTTCCCTGGCTTGACTATTACTTCAAATTCAAATTCTTGAAATAGTAGTATCCATCGACATATTATCCTCCCCAACACTAGCTTGTTGACTAGGTATTTCAGCGCTGAGTGGACATATTAAAGTGTTTTTCCAATAAGTAATGTCTGAACTTTTGTAGTGCGTAGACCATAGCTAGGCCTTTCCTCTCTATAGTGTTATAGTTCTATTCTGACTCTGATAACTTTATGCTCTCAAATACTATAGGGTGATCCAGGTCTCCCGCTCCTGGCTGTGCCAAGATAGATCCAAGTGCTATGGCCATGCATATACATGTACGTGGAATGTCTTCTCCCATTCTGGAAATACCAATATTAGCATGGTGACCATATTTTCCTTCAGGGATCCAGACCATGTTGACACTCGTCGTTCCATTAAAACTTTGTATATTCTCATAACAATTTTTCCATTGGCTCGGTAATCTGTGCATATCCTTTGATGAACTTTCTATAGTATCCTATGTGTCCCAATGTTGCTCTTAGCTGACAAACTGTTTTTGGTGGTGGTAAGTTAACAATTACTGCAATCTTTGCAGGATCTACTAGTAAACCCTATTTGCATACTATATGGCCCAATAGTATCCCAAATGATGTTCCGAATATGAATTTCTTTATGTTTAGTGATATCTGGAACTGCCTACATCTTTCTAACATCAAATGAAAACCTGAGAATTCCCTCCATCTTACTTGAAATTTGGAGGTTGAAGACTCCTACAAATACTCAGAATTTAGTTTCTAAATTGATACCAACATTTGCAAAATTGAATCTACTTTCTATGGATATAATTTGTTTTAATTTTTATTATTTTCATCTAATTTTATTTAATTTTATAAAAAAATCACTGCATAATATTTTCAGGTGACATTATGATTCATTGAAATGAAATATCCATATCTCTAAAAATATACACTGGAAAATTTAGAAAAAATGATATTCAAAGTCCTTAAATTGTTCTCTTCAAAAGGCTATTTTCAGATTTTACTTTTAAGAAACAATTAAGATAGATACAAGGTGGGGGAAAACATATGTTTAAAATATGCAATTATTTCAGTTTGGTCAACTTCAAAAAATTGTAGAAATTATAATATTCATCCGTTAGATTCAAAATTATAGTCATAAGAAAACAGAGTCTCTGTAGACTGTTGAAGTATATTTAGTTTGTCAAAAATAAAAGTTTAATAATATATACATTGTTGGGGGGAAACATAACCGATTATCATTCCTTTAATTTTTAAGGAACATACCGTGAAACAATTTCCAAATTGACATATCAAATGTCAATAAAAATAATTTCAAAAATAGTCAGTAGAAATCTAATAAAATTATTCACAAGTTTTTTTTTTATTGTAAAGTGAAATTATAAATAAATAAATTACTTTTGTATACCTGAAGTTGAAGAAATTTTGAAAATATAGTTTTTTTTCTCATAAAACAAACAAAATAGACACCCATCTTCATGATTTTACCCATCTGTTTCTTATATGATCACTTCAGAGTAGTTATGAATGTTACAATGAATAGTTTATGTTGCAATATCCAGTATAATGGTGTTAAATAATTGAATTCACCAATTAATCAAGAAATAACACACATGATAATGCTCACAGAGTAGATAAGTAAGAATGAACAAGATGATGACCTCCCATTCCCTCACTACTGTAGAAACTTGGTTCCTACAACCCTAATAGATTCATCGGGTGAGACTTCACTTGCATGTAGGTGATGATGAAAGGGTTGGTGTCTGAAGGATTTTTTTGGATAGATAACTTGAACCTAGGGCCTTACAACCACATGCCAACAAATAGTTTCATTGTTGGGACCCGAAATTTTTGATTGAGGGGATGTTTTGGAGGATGAATAAGAAATAGATATCAGAATGGATAGAAGGGAATGAACGAGAATTTTCTCAAAAAGAGAATAGAAAGCCTCAAATGAGCGACGATTAATGGATGCAAATGTATGTGTACAGAGAGTTTATTGCGATATTCTTTGGTGAACTTCCAATTATTTTGACTGAGTGGTTGGAAATATTAGTCGAGAATACTGGAAGGTATTGAACCACAACATTGAGGAGCTGGACTCCAGAGTTGGTAAGGAAGTTGAACTTTGTAATTAATAATACTTCTAATGAAGTTAATTTTTTATTAGACAGTATATTGGGAGGTTATATTATAGAATTTGCAATGGATTGTACCTAGTCATACAGTGTTGCAGAGAGGGATTTATTTAAATGTTCACACAAAAGTTTCATGAAATCATTGGGTACATGGATAAATATTTTGTTGTGCGACAAGTGCACGATGACAATGGAGTCTAATTTCTAAAGGGATTTGGGCACATAGGGGAACCGAGGGATGACAAGAGGATAGTATGAAGGTAGGGAATAATGAAGGCAAAAATGAAGGAGTGGAGGGACTGAGGATGCAGAGAACTAAAGAGGTCATATCAGAAGAAGAAGACGATTTTGGAGTACTGCGTAGTGGAAGAAGGTACAAGAGGAAAAAKACTGGGGTTGAGAAATGAGAGYCACATAATGATCCTGAGGGRAAATGAYCCTACACAATCATCCACATCATAGATRTAYTGTATGTAGAAGGAGAAKAAGATAATTATCAGTTATTTCSTATAATAGAAGATTTGTTGTGTCCTACTCAGACTGAATCCTCTGTAGATTMTAAGATCMTGTGTGCATCGCCTAGATCGGAAATCAMATTTGAGGATTTGTCAAAAACACTGATAGTTAGAAAGGGAGGAAATAGTAGTAGCAATAAAAGAAATGGAATAAGTGTGTTTAGTCAGATTCAACCGACATCTCCTAGGGAAGGTACTACACAAAATATCATGGCAGGGTTAGACAACACATTGAGACTTTCTGAGTTCTAGGGAGTTGGGTCGAAGGACCTAGAACAACATTTATTTGTCTATGAGACAATTTGGGGTGCAAAGAATTTCCAAGATGATGCTATAAAGATAACACAATTGGAAAAAACCTTTAGAGGCCACACATTAGTATGGAACATGAAACTATAGAGTACAAAACCTACAGGAAAAACAAGGAATTTAGTAAAAATTAGACAAACATTGTTGAAAGAGTTCAAGAAACCAAAATCTGAGTTGCAGTACATTACCGAGATGAAGGAAATAAAATAGGTACATACTAAGTTAGTATGGAAATTTGATCAGAGATTCAAGGATGTGATGGGTAGGTTAACGTTTCAAATTCCCAATAAAAAACATAGGGAATGGTTTATTGTAGGACTCTTACCACACATCCGCATTCTTCTGATACAAAAAAAGGTTGCATCATAGCCTAAATCACTGGAGATTGCAATGAAATTGGAAGCATCCCCTCTAGGCGACAATGGAGGTATGGCACAAGTACACACAAATTTAGCTTCCTTGATGATTCAATTGGTAGAACTCACAAAAGGTAAGGAGAAATGGGAACAAGTCTCATTTACCAAGTGTAATACTGAATTCCACCAAAGGACAAATTCCCATCATTTGGGCAGTATTTGGAGACTGGAGAAATGAATCAATTACCAGAAGGGGGATACTATGAAATATTTAACAAATGGGGAACTTATCTGACTGTGTGTCCATTACTGCAAAAATATCAGAGTACGCCAAGGAACTTATTTTGCAACTTATGCAAGTCATTCATGCACGAAGAGAAGGATTATAGAGAATTTGATTTAATGAGAGAGAGTACATTAGATATGTATAGAATTTAGGAGGTGAATGATGAGACATAATGTGGTGGTCCATAATATAATAATCATAGAGGCTTTAATCAAGGAAATAGAGGAAATTTTGGGAGCGGTCGAGGAAGAGGAAATTTTGGTAGAGAAGGTAGAGGGTTGATAATATGTTACAATTGTAATCAACCAAGACACTTAGCTCATGAATGACCAAATATGTGTACAACATGCACATACTGTAGAGAATTTGACTATGCGATAGAAAAATATCCTCAACTACTCGTGAAGTGGGAGGAAAGAGGGAATTAGAACCTAAATCCAAATCAGAATGTACAAAAGATATCATCCAAAAATTGTAATGAAGGACCTAGAATAGTAGTTGTCACGCATGGAGGAAGTAGAACAGGGGTTGATGCTACGAGTGGGGGGAAGCAGAATGAGAAATGGGTAAGGAAATTAGTAGTACCTATGCCAACATTCGACCCTCAACAAGAAAAGGAGAAGTATTAGAGGGAAATAAAAGAGACACTTGAAATGGATTGTGTAGCATCAACATCCTTTGCACCTCTTTTCTGTAATCGTACTATGACAGGGAAGCCACTAGGGAAGGTAATAACCTTAAGAGATTTTTTTAGAAGTTTCACAGAGTTGATGAAAGATGAAATTGTGTTGAATGGATTATGTGAAATGATTGATCATTGTGCATAAGAAAGGGAAATCCCTATTGCACAGAGGGTAGTGAACCATGTACTATGTAAAAAGAGGACTAATGGAGAATTCATATTAAGTGCACAGATTGGGGAATATGATGTGGAAAATTTTATCTTCGAGATGTGGTCTAATGTGAATGTATTACAAAATAACACCTAGGAAATTATGAGAAAAACCAAGTCGATTTGGTCTCTTGTTGAGTTAAGGTTGGAAAACCAACACAATATAGTCTTGATTGGTTGATTAACATGAGTACCTTTGAATCTACATGAAGTGTGCAACATAGTACATTTTGAATCCATTGAGATCATGGATTCTAGTCAACCATATCCAACACTAATGGGACTTGAATTGGAATTTGATAATCAAGATATCATTAATCTGAAGAGGAGGGAAACGATATTTGATGTAGGAGACTTGAAGGTTACTACACCATTGGATCTGACAGAAGGAAAGAGGTAGGTAGAACCACCAAGAGGGAACAACATTGACATCTTGTATACTATGATTGTGCATATGGATCATTATGTTAAACCCATTGCATATCGTGTGCTAAGTTGGAGAAGTATTAGTTCATGTGCGTCAGATTCAGAGGAAGGTTTGGAACATTGGAAACATAGGATGCATGGGGTATCAACTATATTATGTGCATGCATAACTTGATCATTGCATTGGATTGGAATAGATCTATGTGATCCACCCAGGTATGATCGATCGATTGATATCAGTTCATTTGTAACGGCATTTAAGTCACAGGTACCTGAATAGAAAAGGTTGTTGGCAATAGATTTTTTCCTGAAAGATACTCCAACCAGATGGTGGGTTTCACATAAAGAGGGGATGGAATATTGATCATAGTGTCGAAGACTAATGCAAGTGAGATTTGGTACTGAGTTAGATAATATTGCGCAGAAGTATACATGGATAAATGACCCATCAGGTCATGTTGAGTAGTGTAGAACTATATGGATTTCACAACAGACCACACCATAGATTTCTAATAGTATTGCACAAAGCACATCAACACAGGATATACTTGGTTCACTCCAATGTGGGGATACACACACCAACTCTTCTTCTTCTTTATTAGTCTTCAATCTTTCTTACATTCCTCTACTCCTATGAAAAAATCCACAGAGCCAACTCCATAAAGGGACAAGATATATGCACGCACCTCACCAGATCCTCCTTCCCCAAATAAGTTCAGGGCACAAATCCTTACGCAGTCTTTGCACAACGTCATTTACAATAACCTTTGCAAGAAGTCACTAGTCATGCACTAAGCAAATGACCTCTCTAAGCCAATTAATCCTCTACTTACATCGTCTGGCTACTTATTTATACATTAAAAAAAGGCCTAAGCATGGGTAAACCCATGGGCCGACATCCCATACCTGTTACATAAACCTTAAAACCCAAAAATCCCACAAACATGGGCGAGATCCCGTGATCTCCACTTCGCCTAGGCATTCCTTCTTCTACCAGCTTGTCGAAGTCCCCAAAATGGTCAAAATGACCATTGTTTCCTCAAAAC
Source organism: Picea sitchensis (assembly GCA_010110895.2). Lineage (NCBI taxonomy): Eukaryota > Viridiplantae > Streptophyta > Pinopsida > Pinales > Pinaceae > Picea > Picea sitchensis. The sequence goes on from SNQJ01S0005765.1 coordinate 269,329, forward strand.
TTGGTTGAGTGTCAACATGCCCCCAACACTCACATGTGACTTGTCCTGAGTCACTCTGATCTGGGTAACACTGCTTCAAAGGCCTAGAGCTTATCTCGAGCTGCCTTGATTTGTGGCTTCTCCAAAGCCTCCTAGTCGACGAAATCCTGAATGACTTGCTCGGTGACAAACCCTTCTAGGAGTTGTTCCACTATTGCAACCACTTGTTCCAACTTTGAGCCTTGTCCCTCGATCTCTTCAAAAATTGTGCAAGATTCATCCTGCACCGGCTAGAATCTCCATGTCACCTCCATTATTCTGCTCTGGATAGAAGTGACTTGCTGTTGAATTTTGCATTGCTCCTGTGACCTCTTCATCTTATCTACTGCAGTAAGAAGCTTCATCTGCACTTTCACAATTGATGAATGTTGCTTCACCTCTAATGTCCTCAGCTCCGGGTCTTATGCAAGGCGCTCATAGGTATGTGCACTTTGATTACTTAGTTGCTTACATTTTGAAGCCAACACCTTGATTCTTTCTACTATGCTCCTCGCAGTTTCTTCCCTCTGATCCCACACTTCTTGCAGAGTGATCGACATTGCTTGAAGTTCTAACTCTGCTGCTCTTGCTTGAAGTTGTTGAATGGACTCAACGCGCTTCCCCACTTGGCTCTCGGTTGTCTCTTTTTCCATATGTGATAATCCCGACATAGAGTGAAGTTCTCTAGTCAATGCTTCCTTGACCATAGTTTTCTCCATGATCAACAGGTCTTTCTCTTTCTGGATTTTCTCTTTTTCCTCCTCAAACTTCGCTCTAATGTCATCTTTCGCTTTCTACGGAACTCAAAGTCTCTCTAAGGCGTCCTCATTTTCTTTCTTCAAGGCCTCTGTGGACTGCTCCTTTTCTTCTTGGACTCAGTGAATTTGAGCTTCAGTTGCATCTTCTATCCTTCGTAATTGGGTGGGCTCGTCCCCCAATTCTGGAATTTCTGATGATGACGGCGCAATAGAAACTACACGGCTCGAGTAGATAGCTTGTTGGATGTCTTTCAGTTCCTCTTCTATTCTGTTATACATCGACTCTTGTTTTTCTCCATGTCTCTACAAGATATCTTCTGAAGCATCCTTGACGCCTGTGATGATGAGCTTGATGTCGTCCACTATGAGTGCATTCTGTGACTGAGGCTTATTGGCTCGAGACTTCTTCCGTGCTGATGGTTTCTATGAAGAAACCTTCCTTTTATTTGATGTCTCAGCCTCTGAAAGGGTATCCTTTGGCAGTGTGACTTCTCCCTTTTCTTGCTTGTCTTCTTCCCCTTCCTTCTCTCGGTTTACTTCATCGCCTCATCCTCCTTTAGGCGAGTCAGGCATAGTTTCCTATGATGCGTTGTCCTTCTCCTCACTTTCTATGTCCTGCACTTCCTCCTTTTTCTTATTTTTCTTTGCGTTTCTCTGCCCATCATACTCCGTCTGGGTGACCAAAGGAGTTCCGATGATGTTGGGGTCGGAGAGTTCTGCATGTTCGATCGGTACAAGGAATTCATATGGCCATTCCTTGGTTATCTCCTCCATGTCTTCATCACTCAATTTGTATTAGGATTGCAACTCCTCCTTACTTTCATCCCTACGCGCAATGATGTATATGAAGTGTCGGTCTACCCGAAACTTTGCTAGTGGCATGTAAGTATGCAAGGTGTTCGGGGTCATTCAGGGGAATGATTCAATGGAACACGTCAGCTGTAGGTAGTAAGCATGGAACACCACATTTCATTTCCACTTATTTTCCATATCACTTGTATACCACAAGGTGGTGAACCTTGTGGCCAAAGGCTCTCATGGTTCGACTTCAGGGAATGTCGCTCCCTCCAGCATATCCCAAGCGACAAATTCAGTGAGAATCAACAACCAACTGAAGCAAAATTTGCATCCTTGGTCCTGTGCTAAGTACTTATCCAAGGTATAAGTACCTTGCTCCATATTTCGTCTTGGGTCTAGTTCTGAAAAATGTGTAACTCGATCCTTCCATCCCATGATAGCTATCAACATAAGTAACCATGAGTAGTGAAACTATGTTCCTAGATCCTACGCATCCTTGTAGTCATCTAGAAACAAGTTTAAGAGATAGGTTTCCCAACTAACTGTAGTTCCCTCGGTGCACTGATTTGCAACTCCGACAACCCCAGCCAAAACTTCCTCCCTACGACATTTTCTCAGAAGTTTGCAGGCCAAGATTTTTGCGACCATTTGTGTTACGACATCATTGATCCTTTTGATAATGATTCCTCATATCCCCCTGTCAGTACCATACTTATTCTTCATATCCTCCGCAAGTGATTTCTCCTTTGTATTATCGTCGAGAAATTACACAGGATCCATGCCTTGGGATGGAAATCTTGTAATGTGCACAATAATATCTACACCTATCAAGATGATCTTGTCCAACTATATGTCCCCACCATGCGTGACTACCAAAAATTGTTTGACGCACCCGCTTGCATACTACCCTCTGCCAAAGTGGGGTAGATCTAGCAGGCCTAAAATCCATGTTTTCTCCAATCTCATTTCCCATTGGAGTGGTTGATCAATTGGTTCCCCAACCTCGTTTATTCCCAGAGTCTCTAAGTATACTCTCTTTGAAAATTCCAGAAACTTATCTATGTCTACTACATTGTGGTCCGAGTATTTCAGCTTCTCAACCTTCCCTAACAAGACTGATTCCACTCGTACCCCATCTGGTATACGTGGTAAAATGAGGGTTGTGACTGGTTGCTTGCAAGGTGACCTAGGTACCTATTTATTTTCTTTCTTCTATGGTGGTTGACTCAAGGTTCCAGCGGTTGTCATTTGTACCTTGGAATACCGTTCTAGCCAACTCGTGCCATCCTCTATTGTTCCTTCTGGTGGGTGGTCTGAAACAGTTGTTTGAGACTCGTCTAGATCCACTGTTGCTTCTTGATTTGTCGTCATTCCATTGACTCTTGGAGCTTCTTTGGTGTTCTCTGGTTGCACCTCCTTCAGGGTTTCTGCGTCCAGGTTTTGTTGCTTCTGTGCCTCGACCGACATATCTACATTCATGCCCTCCTACGCGGGTTGTTGGGTTTCTTCCACCACATGTGTGGGGTTTACCGGTGTTGTGTATGGGGACAGAATTTTGTTGACATTGATGATCTTCGGCTGCTAATGTTCACCTTCTTCCAATTGTACCCGTGCCTTAGTTCTAACTCTAGGTTGTCTGCTAGTCTGGATTTTTTCTGATTGCTTTGGTTATTCCATGATGGTGAGTGTCGTACGTTTGCTAAGTTTGAATGGTCTTTGTGACCTCTGTGAACTTCGATCTGTGCTCCTTATATTTTATCGCTCTATGTCTGTTCTCTTTTCGCAAATAGACTCTTTTCTCCCACTTTCATGCGTTGTATGGGTATCACATGAATCTTGTCGAGGATGCAACCTTAGTTATGAGTTCAATGCACCTCTGGTTATTAAATACTTTCCATTACTCTTCCTTTCCATCTCAAGTTGGCATGATTAATGTGGTATCCCATCGATCCTTTCCATCATTTAATTCCGTATAACTTCGTCGTTTCATATTTCTTTTGCAATTTTTTCATTTGCTGCTTGTTTCCCTTTTGACTCGGCCATTAGCCTTATCCTCACCGATTTTTTCTTCCTGTGCATGCTCCTTATTCTTTCGGAACACTATGCCTCTGTTGGTACTATTTAATATACTATTGTTGTTGTTGTTGTTGTTGTTTACTGCGCGGTGGGTGGTCGATTGTCCTTATACAACTTCAGTCGACTCCCATTGATCATCCCTTTGAGTTTTGTGCCAGATAAGTATTTAAACTATAAAACTCCTCCATTTGTGATACTTTTCACTTCATACGGTCCTAACGAATGCATTCTGAGCTTTCCTGGGTGTTGAAATGATTTTTTTTCATACATCAATATGAGATCTCCTTCCTCAAAAGTTTTCTTCTTGATGTGTCTATCATGCCAAGATTTGTCCCTTAATTTCTGGACTTGTTGGTGGAACCTTTCTAAGATATGATCTTCTTCCATGTTCATCAACTGGTTTAGTCTCTCTTGTACTATGCCTCGTCTGTCATGTGTGTAATTGCTGCTACGCGCAAGCTGGGTACCAAAAATTCTAATGGAACCACTACTTCTTGGCCATATACCAGTTTAAATGGCGTGTGCCCTATCAATTGGTTTCACATAGTCCTGTAGGCCCATAGTACAGTTGGTACTTTGAGGTCCCAATCGTCCCTGTTGACATTACATATGTTTTTCAATGCATTCTCAAGGATTTTTCTAAATTCTTCTACTGTGCCATTTTCCTGTGGGTGATATGGTGTGCTCTTCTGATGATGGACTTCAAACTCTTCAGTCATAGCATTGATAGTGTTGTTTATGAAGTGTGTTCCTTGGTCGCTCATCAATACTCATGGGCACCCAAATCAAGTGATTTCTTGTTCAAATAAAAGGTGTGTTGTTGTTTTTGCGCTGCAATCCTTCACTGGTGCGTCTTCGACCCATCTTGTTAGGTACTCCGTCGCGGTGATGATATACCTTTCTCCTGTTCTTTTTTATGGTGGGTTAATTGATCCTACAAACTCCATCACCCATTTATCAAATTCCTGCAATGTTACCTATGGTCGTAATGGCATCTTGTCCCTTATGTTGGGTTTACCTATCCTTTGACAAACATCACATCTCAAGAAGCACTCCTTCGAGTGTTGGTGAATCGTCGACCACCATAGTCCTGCACACAATACCTTATGAGCGGTATATTTTCCTACGTAATGTCCTCCTGCTATTCCCTCATGGGATTCTGTTAAAACTCTTGGTCTTTCTTTCTCTAACACATATCTTCGCAAAATGCTATTTGCACCCACTTTGTATAAGTGTCATGCGATCAATTGATAGTCTGCAGCCTAGACTACCATGTTTTTATTCTGTGCAGTGTTGTATTCCTATGGCACTGTACCTGTGCTCAAGTACTGAATGTTATCTGTAAAGTATTCATCATGGATCTGAACTGAGAATAACTATGCATCCGGGAATTGTCCTCTAAGTTCATAGGTTCTTCTCCATTTGTGACCCTTGATAGGTGGTCAGGTCTTGCATTCAATTTCCCTGGCTTGACTATTACTTCAAATTCAAATTCTTGAAATAGTAGTATCCATCGACATATTCTCCCCCCCAACACTAGCTTGTTGACTAGGTATTTCAACGCTGAGTGGACATATTAAAGTGTTTTCCCAATAAGTAATGTCTGAACTTTTGTAGTGCGTATACCATAGCTAGGCATTTCCTCTCTATAGTGTTATAGTTCTATTCTGACTCTGATAACTTTATGCTCACAAATACTATAGGGTGATCCAGGTCTCCTGCTCCTAGTTGTGCCAAGATAGCTCCAAGTGCTATGGCCATGCATCTACATGTACGTGGAATGTCTTCTCCCTGTCTGGAAATACCAATATTAGCATGGTGACCATATTTTCCTTCAGGGATCTAGACCATGTTGACACTCGTCGTTCCACTAAAACTTTGTATATTCTCATAACAATTTTTCCATTGCACGGTAATATTTGTGTATCCTTTGATGAACTTTCTATAGTATCCTATGTGTCCCAATGTTGCTCTTAGCTGACGAATTGTTTTTGGTGGTGGTAAGTTAACAATTACTGCAATCTTTGCAGGATCTACTAGTAAACCCTATTTGCATACTATATGGCCCAATAGTATCCCAAATGATGTTCCGAATATGAATTTCTTTATGTTTAGTGATATCTGGCACTGCCTACATCTTTCTAACATCAACTGAAAACTTGAGAATTCCCTCCATCTTACTTGAACTTTGGAGGTTGAAGACTCCTACAAATACTGAGAATTTAGTTTCGAAATTCATACCAACATTTGCAAAATTGAATCTATTTTCTATGGATATAATTTGTTTTAATTTTTATTATTTTCATCTAATTTTATTTAATTTTATAAAAAAATCACCGCATAATATTTTCAGGTGACATTATGATTCATTGAAATGAAATATCCATATCTCTAAAAATATACACTGGAAAATTTAGAAAAAATGATATTCAAAGTCCTTAAATTGTTCTCTTCAAAATGCTATTTTCAGATTTTACTTTTAAGAAACAATTAAGATAGATACAAGGTGGGGGAAAACATATGTTTAAAATATGCAACTGTTTCAGTTTGGTCAACTTCAAAAAATTGTAGAAATTATAATATTCATCCGTTAGATTCAAAATTATAGTCATAGGAAAACAGAGTCTTTGTAGATTGTTGAAGTATATTTAGTTTGTAAAAAATAAAAGTTTAATAATATATACATTGTTGGGGGGAAACATAACTGATTATCATTCCTTTCATTTTTAAGGAACATATCGTGAAACAATTTCCAAATTGACATATCAAATCTCAATAAAAATAAATTCAAAAATAGTCAGTAGAAATCTAATAAAATTATTCACAAGTTTTGTTTTTATTGTAAAGTGAAATTATAAATAAATAAATTACTTTTGTATACCTGAAGTTGAAGAAATTTTGAAAATATAGTTTTTTTTCTCATAAAACAAACAAAATAGACACCATCTTCATGATTTTACCCTTCTGTTTCTTATATGATCACTTCAGAGTAGTTATGAATGTTACAATGAATAGTTTATGTTGCAATATCCAGTATAATGGTGTTAAATAATTGAATTCACCAATTAATCAAGAAATAACACACATGATAATGCTCACAAAGTAGATAAGTAAGAATGAACAAGATGATGACCTCCCATTCCCTCACTACTGTAGAAACTTGGTTCCTACAACCCTAATAGATTCATCAGGTGAGACTTCACTTGCATGTAGGTGATGCCGAAAGGGTCAGTGTCTGGAGGATTTTTTTGGATAGATAACTTGAACCTAGGGCCTTACAACCACATGCCAACAAATAGTTTCATTGTTGGGACCCGAAATTTTTGATTGAGGGGATGTTTTGGAGGATGAATAAGAAATAGATCTCAGAATGGATAGAAGGGAATGAACGAGAATTTTCTCAAAAAGAGAATAGAAAGCCTCAAATGAGGGACGATTAATGGATGCAAATGTATGTGTACACAGAGTTGATTGAGATTTTCTTTGGTGAACTTCCAATTATTTTGACTGAGTGGTTGGAAATATTAGTCGAGAATACTGGAAGGTATTGAACCACAACACTGAGGAGCTGGACTCCAGAGTTGGTAAGGAAGTTGAACTTTGTAATTAATAATACTTCTCATGCAGTTAATTTTTTATTAGACAGTATATTGGGAGGTTATATTATAGAATTTGCAATGGATTGTACCTAGTCATACAGTGTTGCAGAGAGGGATTTATTTAAATGTTCGCACAAAAGTTTCATGAAATCATTGGGTACATGGATAAATATTTTGTTGTGCGACAAGTGCACGATGACAATGGAGTCTAATTTCTAAAGGGATTTGGGCACATAGGGGAACCGAGGGATGACAAGAGGATAGTATGAAGGTAGGGAATAATGAAGGCAAAAATGAAGGAGTGGAGGGACTGAGGATGCAGAGAACTAAAGAGGTCATATCAGAAGAAGAAGACGATTTTGGAGTACTGCGTAGTGGAAGAAGGTACAAGAGGAAAAAGACTGGGGTTGAGAAATGAGAGCCACATAATGATCCTGAGGGAAAATGACCCTACACAATCATCCACATCATAGATGTACTGTATGTAGAAGGAGAAGAAGATAATTATCAGTTATTTCCTATAATAGAAGATTTGTTGTGTCCTACTCAGACTGAATCCTCTGTAGATTATAAGATCCTGTGTGCATCGCCTAGATCGGAAATCAAATTTGAGGATTTGTCAAAAACACTGATAGTTAGAAAGGGAGGAAATAGTAGTAGCAATAAAAGAAATGGAATAAGTGTGTTTAGTCAGATTCAACCGACATCTCCTAGGGAAGGTACTACACAAAATATCATGGCAGGGTTAGACAACACATTGAGACTTTCTGAGTTCTAGGGAGTTGGGTCGAAGGACCTAGAACAACATTTATTTGTCTATGAGACAATTTGGGGTGCAAAGAATTTCCAAGATGATGCTATAAAGATAACACAATTGGAAAAAACCTTTAGAGGCCACACATTAGTATGGAACATGAAACTATAGAGTACAAAACCTACAGGAAAAACAAGGAATTTAGTAAAAATTAGACAAACATTGTTGAAAGAGTTCAAGAAACCAAAATCTGAGTTGCAGTACATTACCGAGATGAAGGAAATAAAATAGGTACATACTAAGTTAGTATGGAAAATTGATCAGAGATTCAAGGATGTGATGGGTAGGTTAACGTTTCAAATTCCCAATAAAAAACATAGGGAATGGTTTATTGTGGGACTCTTACCACACATCCGCAATCTTCTGATACAAAAAAAGGTTGCATCATAGCCTAAATCACTGGAGATTGCAATCAAATTGGAAGAATCCCCTCTAGGCGACAGTGGAGGTATGGCACAAGTACACACAAATTTAGCTTCCTTGATGATTCAATTGGTAGAACTCACAAAAGGGAAGGAGAAATGGGAACAAGTCTCGTTTACCAAGTGTAATACTGAATTCCACCAAAGGACAAATTCCCATCATTTGCGCAGTATTTGGAGACTGGAGAAATGAATCAATTACCAGAAGGGGGATACTATGAAATATTTAACAAATGGGGAACTTATCTGACTGTGTGTCCATTACTGTAAAAATATCAGAGTACGCCAAGGAACTTATTTTGCAACTTATGCAAGTCATTCATGCACGAAGAGAAGGATTATAGAGAATTTGATTTAATGAGAGAGAGTACATTAGATATGTATAGAATTTAGGAGGTGAATGATTGTGTAGCATCAAAAGAGACACTTGAAATGGATTGTGTAGCATCAACATCCTTTGCACCTCTTTTCTGTAATCGTACTATGACAGGGAAGCCACTAGGGAAGGTAAGAACCTTAAGAGATTTTTCTAGAAGTTTCATAGAGTTGATGAAAGATGAAATTGTGTTGAATGGATTATGTGAAATGATTGATCATTGTGCATAAGAAAGGGAAATCCCTATTGCACAGAGGGTAGTGAACCAGGTACTATGTAAAAAGAGGACCAATGGAGAATTCATATTAAGTGCGCAGATTGGGGAATATGATGTGGAAATTTTTATCTTCGAGATGTGGTCTAATGTGAATGTATTACAAAATAACACCTAAGAAATTATGAGAGAAACCGAGTCGATTTGGTCTCTTATTGATTTAAGGTTGGAAAACCAACACAATATAGTCTTGATTGGTTGATTAACATGAGTACCTTTGAATCTACATGAAGTGCGCAACATAGTACACTTTGAATCCATTGAGATCATGGATTATAGTCAACCATATCCAACACTGATGGGACTTGAATTGGAATTTGATAATCAAGATATCATTAATCTGAAGAGGAGGGAAATGATATTTGAGGTAGGAGACTTGAAGGTTACTACACCATTGGATCTGACAGAAGGAAAGAGGTACGTAGAGCCACCAAGAGGGAACAACATTGACATCTTGTATACTATGATTGTGCATATGGATCATTATGTTAAACCCATTGCATATCATGTGCTAAGTTGGAGAAGTATTAGTTCATGTGCGTCAGATTCAGAGTAAGGTTTGGAAGATTGGAAACATAGGATGCATGGGGTATCAACTATATTATGTGCATGCATAATTTGATCATTGCATTGGATTGGAATAGATCTATGTGATCCACCCAGGTATGATGGATCGATTGATATCAGTTCATTTGTAAAGGCATTTAAGTCATAAGTACCTGAATAGAAAAGGTTGTTGGCACTAGATGTTTTCCTGAAAGATACTCCAACCAGATGGTGGGTTTCACATAAAGAGGGGATGGAATATTGATCATAGTGTCGAAGACTAATGCAAGTGATATTTGGTACTGAGTTAGATAATATTGCGCAGAAGTATACATGGATAAATGACCCATCAAGTCATGTTGAGTAGGGTAGAGCTATATGGATTTCACAACAGACCACACCATAGATTTCTGATAGTATTGCACAAAGCACATCAACACAAGATATACTTGTTTCACTCCAATGTGGGGATACATCCACCAACTCTTCTTCTTCTTTATTAGTCTTCAATCTTTCTTACATTCCTCTACTCCTATGAAAAAATCCACAGAGCCAACTCAACCAAGGGACAAGATATATGCATGCACCTCACCAGATCCTCCTTCCCCGAATAAGTTCAGGGCACAAAGCCTTACACAGTCTTTGCACAAAGTCATTTACAATAACCTTTGCAAGAAGTCACTAGTCATGCACTAAGAAAATGACCTCTCTAAGCCAATTAATCCTCTACTTACATCGTCTGGCTACTTATTTGTACATTAAAAAAAGGCCTAAGCATGGGTAAACCCATGGACCGACATCCCATACCCGTTACATAAACCTTAAAACCCAAAAATCCCACAAACATGGGCGAGATCCCGTGATATCCACTTCGCCTAGGCATTCCTTCTTCTACCAGCTTGTCGAAGTCCCCAAAATGGTCAAAATGACAATTGTTTCCTCAAAACTTGGTTGAGTGTCAACAGGCCCCCAACAGTCACATGTGACTTGTCCCAAGTCACTCTGATCTGGGTAACACTGCTTCAAAGGCCTAGAGCTTATCTCGAGCTGCCTTGATTTGTGGCTTCTCCAAAGCCTCCTAGTCGACGAAATCCTGAATGACTTGCTCGGTGAAAAACCCTTCTAGGAGTTGTTCCACTATTGCAACCACTTGTTCCAACTATGAGCCTTGTCCCTCGATCTCTTCAAAAATTGTGCAAGATTCATCCTGCACCAGCTAGAATCTCCATGTCACCTCCATTATTATGCTCTAGATAGAAGTGACTTGCTATTGAATTTTGCATTGCTCCTGTGACCTCTTCATCTTATATACTACAGTAAGAAGCTTCATCTGCACTTTCACAATTGACACATGTTGCTTCACCTCTAATGTCCTCAGCTCCGGGTCTTATGCAAGGCGCTCATAGGTATGTGCACTTTGATTACTTAGTTTCTTACATTTTGAAGCCAACGCCTTGATTCTTTATACTACGCTCCTCACAGTTTCTTCCCTCTGATCCCACACTTCTTGCAGAGTGATCGAAACTACTTGAAGTTCTAACTCTGCTGCTCTTGCTTGAAGTTGTTGAATGGCCTCAACACGCTTCCCCACTTGGCTCTCGGTTGTCTCTTTTTCCATATGTGATAATCCCGACATAGAGTGAAGTTCTCTAGTCAATTCTTCCTTGACCATAGTTTTCTCCATGATCAATAGGTCTTTCTCTTTCTGGATTTTCTCTTTTTCCTCCTCAAACTTCGCTCTAATGTCATCTTTCTCTTTCTAAGGAACTCAAAGTCTCTCTAAGGCCTCCTCATTTTCTTGCTTCAAGGCCTCTGTGGACTGCTCCTCTTCTTCTTGGAATCAGTGAATTTGAGCTTCAGTTGCATCTTCTATCCTTCGTAATTGGGTGAGATCGTCCCCCAATTCTAGAATTTATGATGACGACGGCGCAATAGAAACTGCACGGCTCGAGTGGATAGCTTGTTGGATGTCTTTCAGCTCCTCTTCTATTCTGTTATACATCGAATCTTGTTTTTCTCCATGTCTCTACAAGATGTCTTCTGAAGCATCCTTGACGCCTGTGATGATGAGCTTGATGTCGTCCACTATGAGCACATTCTGTGACTGAGGCTTATTGGCTCGAGACTTCTTCCGTGCTGATGGTTTCTACGAAGAAACCTTCCTTTTATTTGATGTCTCAGCCTCTGAAAGGGGATCCTTTGGCAGTGTCACTTCTCCCTTTTCTTGCTTGTCTTCTTCCCCTTCCTTCTCTTGGTTTACTTCGTCGCCTCATCCTCCTTTAGGTGAGTCAAGCACAGTTTCCTCTGATGCATTGTCCTTATCCTCACTTTCTATGTCCTGCACTTCCTCCTTTTTCTTATTTTGCTTTTCACTGCTCTGCCCATCATACTCCGTCTGGGTGACCAAAGGAGTTCCGATGATGTTGGGGTCGGAGAGTTCTACATCTTCGATCGGTACAAGGAATTTAGATGGCCATTCCTTGGTTATCTGCTCCATGTCTTCATCAATCAATTTGTATTAGGATTGCAGCTCCTCCTTACTTTCATCCTTGCGCGCAATGATGTATATGAAGTGTCGGTCTATGTGAAACTTTGCTAGTGGCATGTATGTATGCAAGGTGTTCGGGGTCATTCAGGGGAATGATTCAATGGAACACGTCAGCTGTAGGTAGTAAGCATGGAACATCACATTTCATTTCCACTTATTTTCCATATCACTCGTATACCACAAGGTGGTGAACCTTGTGGAGAAAGGCTCTCATGGTTCAACTTCAGGGAATGTCACTCCCTCCAGCATGTCCCAAGCGACAAATGCAATGAGAATCAACAACCAACTGAAGAAAAATTTGCATCCTTGGTCCTATGCTTTGCGACAATCCTTCTCCAACTCGTTGATGAGGTAGCTCACCCAATTAATCTGTATCCCTTTGACACACTTCCCAACGAGGTCGACTATGAACCCTGTGACCTGTTTCAGACAGTTATTTCAGATGAGCTTGGCAGATATCAACTGACAAGTTAGGCGCATAGTGCCATCCTGAATGGAGGCTACTTTGTAGCCTCACTTCCCCTTCTCCACATCGCCATACATATCCTTGATCTGTTGGGTCAAGGAGCGATCTGATGTCTTTCCTGGGTAGAACTGGTGAGGGTATGGTCCTTGCATACTCAATCCAATGATGAGGTGGATCAGTGTCAGATCCACAATCATGCGCCTATCTAACCAGAGATATCCTTCATGGTAGCAGGACAAGAGGATTTTAACACACACATTAACCTCTTGGTATCTATCGAAGTGGGGGATCTTCATGACATTTAGGATCGTTGATCTCACAATCTCCTTAATCCATGGCTAGGAAACTATCTTGGGCTTCTTCCCAGTCACCTTCATCAGGTACCTATGTGGTGCAAGAATCACATATTTATTTCAGTATCCAAGGTTGAAATCAATGATCTTGAGAGATGGGATCAGTCCCAACTACGGTCCGACCGTGTGTATCCCCTTCAAGAGGTACACAGTGATTATCATGTACTCGAAATCACGTGGGATGCTTTCACGACTAACCACGCTAGCCAAAGGCAGGATGTAGTTGGGAAAGACCGACGAGATCTGCTTCGCGTTCGCTAGATCATTGCGGTGCTTGCTTATTTTCTCGGTCGTGATTCAACTAGACCGACGTGCAGTCAAGGGGGATGCTTTCAATCCTCCCATTGTTGATGCCTGTATTCCTATAGACATGACTTTCTTAGCCATGAGGTCGATCAAGATCTCTTCTACAAATTTCTCTAGCATGTTATGCTCTCTCGACATTCACACTTGTAATGGACACTCAAGATAATTGAATCAGTGGCAAGGGATAGACATCACAACGAGGTATGAAATTACTTCTCTGTTAGCTCAGATATCTCAGTTTTCAAAAAGTGGTCCCAGCGCAGCGTCCGACGGGTTAAGTAAGAAACGTCGTAACAGATTCCTCCAACGGGCAGGAATGCCTCAATCAATACGATTCCATCCGTTAGGGCATGGTATCAACAACCCAATGGCAATCGTTTTGGCAATAAGTGTGTTTCTAGACATTCTAAAGCATCATTCCAATGGTTAGGATGCCTCCAATGGTCATATAGCTTCATCGTGGAGAAGTGACATTCTGCGTTGTTCTGTTATTTCGACAAGGTTCAAGTTTTGCAAGCCTGCCTTTTGCGAAGTATTCTCTGGAACTTCCTGTTGTTTTTCTAACTTTGCTTTCTTCTTACTGAGCTTTCTTTCCTTCTTTCCTGTGATCTGAGTCTCTAGGTTCCTCTTTCCATTCTTATTCTTATCTTCTCTTAGCACAGTAACTTCGCACTGCTGAGGGTCTTTCAAAAGTTTCAAATGTAATACCTCTTCTCTTACTACTTCCGGGGTGAATGTAGTTCTTTCCTGCATGGACAGGTTATTTAAGCCTTCTTGTGTTCTTTCAACCTCAATAGCCAATTATCTGGCCCTCAGTTGCTTCAACTTATCCTCTTGTTCTTCTATTAGTCGCGCTATTTTCCTAGCTATGAAGTCCCTTAATTATTTCTTTTTCTGTTTTGTAGCTTCCTCCTTTGCTTTCCTTCGGAACTGATCTTTCTCAATCTAGGTCGTTCCTAGAAAAAGTGCAATAGGGGTGTTTTTCTCAACAAACTTAATGACTCTAAATTCTTCTTCAGTCGATGTTCCATGGGAAATCATAGGTACATTAGTAACTCTTCCACATAGAGTTATCATCTTTCCTTTAAACAATCCTATCCTTCCCAACGAAGGAACCATAGTAGGCTTTCCCAAAATTTTGCAAGTGCTTTCTGGCATGATATTCACCTATGTTTCCTCATCAAGAACATAGTTTATGTCGAGGTCTCCTATTCTTATTTCTATGCACTAGTTCTCTTTTAATATCTCTGGTAAACTGATGTCTCTATGATCATTGAGTGTTTCTTTTATCTGTAATAATATGGTCTCTGATTCTTTCTGTTTCTCTACCATATCCTTGGTTTCTTGACCTTCTTCATAGTTTTCTTGTCTCAGGTTCATATTTTCAACTTTAACAATCATTCTAGGGAAATCCAAAACCTCATGACCAACAACTTTACAACAAAGACAAATAGGACCTGTACCAGGGCATTCCTTAGTAAGATGTCTCGATCTTCTGCAATTGTAACACAATGTTAATCCTCTCTTTATTTTAAATGATCCCCAACCTTTCCTGTACTACGCACCGGGATCACAGTGATGGACCTGCAATCTGCAAAAATTCATTCTAGGTTTCTGCACCCACTTGTTAGTCCAAAAATTCTTTCTATGCATAGGAATAACATATCTTTCACTATCTCTATCAAATTTATTCAGATCAAATATTCTTTCTTCTAGTTGTGCCCTAGTTTTCAGACTAGGACAAAATCTCTCAAACATACATAGATTCATACTTTCGAAGCAAACATTTCCACTTATCTTACCTTTACCAGAGCACAAATATTTAAGATCTTACCTATTTTATTCATATCAGACTTCTTTTTCTTAGCAAAAATCTTCGCAAGATGATCAAAATACTGTGCATTACAACAACAGATCTACGCACCGAGTTTTTCTCTTTTCTTCAGTTCCCAACAATCACAGTTTCAAGTCTCGACAACGGAACCATTTGTTGTCACAGGGGAAAACCTAGGGTTCAACTCTTCAAAAACACACCAACAAAAACCTAACTATCGACCCTTTCAGAAACACCTATGAAGCAAATGAAGTCTAACCTGAGGTAGAAGCAGGGGGGGTTGCAAGACTCAAGTGTCTGCAACCTATCTGGGACACAGATTTGTGATTACAACACTTAACAGAGCAATTACCCAACAATATGCATTAAGTTATGATTCTTATTCACATCGCAGATTAACCCTAATTACAAATCAATGCAATAACAACCAACATTAACCCTTATAACTTCTTATAACATAGCATAAGCTCATATCTAACATTTATTCACATCATAAAGCACTAAGAATTCATGGATATATCTATCATACATTAAGAACAATGCACTAAGTAAATAGATATATAAATCACATGAACCACATTGCACAAAGCACATCGACACAGGATATACATGGCTCACCCCAGTGTGGGACTACGTCATCCAACTCTTCTTCTTCTTTATTAGTATTCAAGATTTCTTACATTCCTTTGCTCATGTGCACAAAGCCACAGAGCCAACTCCACCAAGGGACAAGAGATCTTCACGCACCTCACCAAATCGTCCTTCCCTGAATAAGGTTAGGGTAAAAATCCTTACACAGTCTGTGCACAAAGTCATTTACAATACCCTTTGCATGAAGCCACTAGTCATGCACTAAGACAATGACCTCTCTAAGCCAATTATGCCTCTACCTAAATAACCTAGCTACTTATTTATACATTAAAAAAAGGCCTAAGAATGGGTAAACCCATGGGCCGACATCCCATACCCGTTACATAAAACCTAAAACCCAAAAAGCCCACAAGAATGGGAAAGATCCTATGATCTTCGCTTCGCCTAGCCGTTTCATCTTCGACCAGCCTATCGAAGTCCCAAAAATGGTCAAACATGACAAATGTTTCCTCAAAACTTGGTCAACAGCCAACAAAAACCTTGAATGCATAAACCCTAGGAGGCATGGTGAATGGAAGTCAGGACAAACTCTATATAGATGGTCGACCATATGCACCATAATCTGCATTGCACATGAACACATATATCCTAGTAGTTGTATTAAAGTAGGGAGGTAAAGTATAGAAAAAATAAACAAAAAGTAGAAAAAGGAAGAAAACTAACAAAAAGTACAAAAAGGGAAGAAAAAAATAAAACGTCGAAAAACAAGAAGAAATACAAATATAGATAGGTCGGAGTATGGCACAGAAAAAGGGAGTATCACACAGATAAAAAAAACAATGCAAAGATAGTTAAGTGTGTTCAAGCATGGGATATGAACGTTAAGGGAATTAAAGCATGGATAGGAAAATCAAAATGTAATAAATGACAAAATGTACTGGAGATGCATAATCTTAAATCGAAGGTGTCTTCGAGGATCATGAAAGAATGGTAGATCGAAGGAAAAATCAGGCAAAGGATTTGGCATTAATTACACAATAAGGAAATTATTGATTGTATATTTTGATCATATTCAACACTTATGTTGGGAATGAAAGAAATTAAACAGTTTTCAAAGTGTTATAAAATCATATAAGGGCCTGATGTGAAAGGTTATTTGCATTTGATAATATTTATGAGAATACAAAGCGAGCCAGAGTTGAACCAGAGCCAAACCATAGTAAAAAAAAAACCAACAAAAAATAGTCATTGAACTCAGTCACAGAGAATAGTGGTACCACCAAAAGTTGGGGCACTAGTAGTCGCAACACACAAGCAAGTGAAAAGACCACTGGTTGCACTAATGTTTGAGGAAACACCTGGAGCTTCAACTTCACAGGAGAGATTTCATAGGGAATATATACCACCAAGGAAATACACCACGCCACAAGTTAGAGTATCCACAGATGGAAAGTACCCATTGGTCATGCCGAAAATACCACCTGATGTAATTGTCTAAGGGGACATGCTAGGAAAGAGTGTTTCCTTGAAATTTGTAGACCACAAAATAATGGATGAACAAGAATTTCTCGAGATGGCACAGGAGAAATATTTTTGTGCCAAAATCATACCAGGGATAGGATCAATCCTTGTTGAACCACATACTTGGGTGACAGGACTAGAGAGATTAGGAATACTGAACATACTAGAGATTTTTCATTTTGGCCAAACTCTAGAAATAAACGCTTGTGTCAAAATGATACTAAGTTGCATCCATAGAGGAACATTATGGCTAGAACCACCAGTATACATTGATAAAAAATTAATTGCATGGATCAAAAGATTTTTGAAAGTAGGAGAGGATTCGAAAACATTGTTCACAAACAAGGCAGGGGAGAAAACACTATTGGAATTTATGAAGGATAAGTTGCACACCTTCCTAGGGAAGAGGGGGTTGGATGTGGAAAACATAAGTGATGATGTTGTGCGATTTTATACAAAGGTATTGGCCTACAAACTATGGCGCAAATTTCACAAGGACGAAGTTTCAGCCACAGTAATCGCAGCTATGGAAAAATGTGCAGAGGGGTCAAAATTAATTGGGTGACCTTTTTGGTAAATCAATTTTTAATAGACTGCATAGAAGCCTAGTAGAAAGGCACATAGTTTCATTATGCCTATATTCTCATCCTGATTTCACTAGTTGGATGGAAGGAAACCGGTGATTATCAATGTTTGAGAATAGCCACCAATGATAATGTAGTTGTGTGGTATGCAACCCTATGTCATAGACAAAAAAAAGGAGACAAACAGATAACAATGTTACATTATATGTCTATTTTGATACCATCAGGCACATAGTAACACATATGTCGCACATAACTGCCAAGATGGTATAAACTTACAAGATATTGCATGATTTGAAGCAGGGATGCACCATATGTACATTCAATCCAAATGAGACCCTACATTCCAGTGGATTCCAACCAGCTACAATTTGATAGCGAATGATGTATGCTTGATCGCAAATGACTGGGAGGATGACTGGAAAGTTTTAGAGGAGAAAAATGAACACCTGGACGAAGAATAAGAACAAGACAAGGATGAGGAAGAACTAGATTAAAGACAAGGAAATAGGAAACACAATGGAGTAGGGAATATATTAGGACCATCAACAGAGAAACCCAAACAAATAGTCCCAAGAGCTAGGGTCAAACAAAAAGACAAGGGAAGGGTATAACAGTAGTTGTGCACAAAAAGATGAAGGCCCAAAAAGTACCACCTATTTATAATATAATAGATGATGACATGGATAAAATCATCTACCAAGTATGAGATGTCATAGAGGAGGCCATGGAAGAAGCAACACAGAAATAAGATGGAAAAAAAAAGGTACATGACCAGTTAATATCGATACACCAACTATTGGAGATAGTGCGGATAGCACTAGAGAAAGGCTCGGGTGAAGGACCGTCAATGAGCTCGATTGGGGAAGCAAGGAATACCAATCCATTCTTGTCAGATTTAGCATCTAGGCACAAAGTGATGGAGATAGAGTTAAATGCAGTCAAACTCCCAATGCAAGAACAGATGGAAACACTGAGTCACCTGAACATACAGGAGTCACATATGCCTATAAAAATACTATAGATTTAGCATGTAGAGAATAGATCAAGGTGACATATGATAATATAGAAATGAAACAAAAGTATACAATTTCTTTACAAGAGAAAATGAATTTGAAGAAAAAGTTTGCAGAGCATTGAAGGAGAAGAATGAAGCCAAGGAAAAGTCAGAGAAAACATTAAAAGAAAAGGATGAGGTCAAGAAAATGGCACAACTGATAGTACCAATAGTAGTACATGCCTCCATGAAGTACGAATAGTAGTAGAGGCCACAATGTAAGAATAGGTTTCAATAATCAAAGAATTTGTTAAAGGCTTCCACACAAGGATTTAAGACTTGTAATCACGTAGTACGTCGGGAACACCACCAGAGGAAAGAGCGGGAAGAGAGAGAACCACAATGACCAAGGTAGAAAACATCAAGGCATTGGACGAGGAATGCACAAATCTCTATGAGGAAAGTGCACAAATCTGGACAAACTTCACGGAGGATCCATAAATGGAGTATGTAGAAACTGAATTACGGGATGCGTAGGAAAAGGTGCAGAAAGCTTCAGAGAGAATAAACACTCTATCACCTATGGAACGAATGATGACCATTTTTGCACAGAGGAAGTCATACTATGAAATCAAAAAGATACGAGATGGACAAAAGATCATCCAACAACATTTGGGACCACTGCAAAACAAAGCACTAAGGTTGATAGAGGAATTACCAGCTACGCATGGAAAAGTGAAGCAAGCATCGCATGACACTGAGGAGAAACTTATTTCCTTAAATACATAGGGCATAGAGGAAAATTTTGGAATAAAGGAAAAAGTAACAAAGTAAGTTGTGACAATGAAAGACACCTCCCAAATTTTCATGGAGATATGGAGGTTTTATAGCAAGATTTGCCTCACCCTATGCAAATTTGATAAGAAGACATTTTTCCATTTCCCTATGCAGACTTGAAGTCCCTTTTTGCAAATCCCAAAGACAAAAAAATTATTTTTCCACATATATGTGCCCTACCTATTACACAACATGTGTATACACAAGTTGCACCACTACATCCTGCATACATCAGGTTTTGTTCCCAAAATTAAAAAATGGTGTCAGGTTTCCATGTCACGTCATGATATCCATGATCCTTGACCTTCCACATACTGGAAATCTTCTGACTCAACCCTTCAGTTCCACTTGAAGGATATAAATGGGCCAAATCTGAGATATGGAAAAGAGGATAAGAATTCAACTTTGAGAGAAAAGTTACTTTGGAGAAATCATTGACTTCATATTGAGTCGACATACCTTTATCCTTTTAAGTCTGAACACATTGTTCAACCCCTAAGATCTTCCCTACTTGATTGAGAACCTCATTGTATATCTTATATGAGATTTCCTTCGGTGGAGGATTGAAGTGGTGGAGGCCCAACTGGAAGGGACTTAGTTTCACGGTTTTGAACCGTGCTGACATGGAAGTTTTTCATTCATTCACTTCTGTTGATTACACTTTAATAGAAATACTTTTTTCACGTCCAATTAATATCTTGAAAATATTTGAATTGTTATTCCATGGGAATATTTTTTATGAATGTTGATGGATTATGCTATTGAATGTGCTAAAATTATATATTATCACCATATGCTTTCGTTTCTTGGTTGTTGAGGACAAGTTGCAGGTGTATTGCTTTGATTGAAGTGTTCAACGATGGACCTCATCAAACATCTAGACAAGGTAGGCTCTTTATCTTGTGTTGTTATCATATTTGTTTATATAGCATACCTGAGATTATATTTGATTTCTGCAGTCATTTACGTCTGTAGTGGTTTACCCCTAGCCATAGAGATATTTTCCTCGTAATAGAATTGGCAACCATACTAGGGATAGAATATTCTTTTCAGGGTTTGGGGTTTTTTTCTCCTTTGATTGCTCTCGTTTATATTGATTTTGTTGTATTCTGATTGCTTGATAGACTCTGTTCATTATGAATCTAAGTTTCTTAGCCTTCTCCTTATCCTGGATGTGTTTTAACACATATACACAGGGTTTTACCTGACAATTGTGTAGATAAGTGTGTTGTCCTTCTGCAAGAGGCATATATACATGTCTTTCTCTTGAAACGTCACGTACATCATCCTTTTCATCTTGGTTGTTGGGTTTGATGTTTGTTGGGTACGTTTTTATGGTTGTTGAGTCTTCTTGGTTCTCTGTTATGACTGTTAAGTGTCTATGGAATGATAGGAAACCTTTCTTTGGTTGAATTTTTTGGTGGTTCCTTTCTCATCATCCTTTTCATTTGATTTTTCTTGCATCTTGGGTTGCGTGTTTGCTTCTTGATATCCTAATGGGTTTGTCTTTGTTTACATACATTAGAATTTTTATATCAAGCCACTATACAGTCCTTTCATTTTCATTCTTTGATATTAAGAATACAAAAATATTAGGCATTTTGCATTGTTGGCATTTGATCTTATGGGTCCTTATCATTGATATTAGTACATGTATAGAAAGATTGAATCTTATTTCGAATTGAAGAACTAAATTGAAAATTGCATTTTGAAAAGATTATCATTTATTGGGAATTGAAGTTAGTACTTTGCATTTTATTCATATTCATTTATTTTACTTTTTGAGTCATAAAATCATTAGTTTCATGACCACACCATTTTTTAGTAAGAAAAAACACTAAAATAAACATTGATAATTTAAAATTGATTAGAAACGATTTTATTTTCTAGGGTGCACAAACTAACTTAGGATTTAGAGCCTTGGAATAGGATTTTGTGAGTAAACTTCTCCAAGGCTATTAAATCAACATATGTGTCTGACTAAGGGAGTGGTGAAATTCATTCTATAATTGGTGACGTCAGGAGGCTCCACTTACACCGGAGTTAAGCACAAGGTCGTGTGAGGTTGGTTGAGGCGATATCCCCCCAATACCTTCTTAGCGTCAAATATATTTCTAGGGATCTATTCGTATATGGGGATCTTGCCAGTACCTTTACCTCTATGAGAGGTAGTTCTTTCGAGGTTTCGGGCTTTGTTACCCTACCCATACAGTGGACTTGACTTACGACTATTCACATGCGCATCGATTATATCATTGTTTCTTAGTTGCTTGACATAGGTACCACATAGGTTACTTGTAGGGATTATTCTTCATGTACCATGGGTCAGATAAGGGTCGGACAACACACAACCTTTATGGAGGATTACCTCTCCTGGGGGATCTGTCCGACTGGTTGTTAAGACCACGAGGGCCCTTATAACTGATTATGATACCTCTAATCTTTAACAGGGAGTCTCAGGCTCCTCTTGGGTAAGACATACCTACTTTAGGGAGGGAGGCCCCTTTCAACCACTTTATCTTGTTTGTGTGCATATTGGCCTTTTGTTTATTTTATTTTAGTGTGCTCTTCGATTATTAATTTACCTTAATATTTTATATTGCGTCATGATTTTTGATTATCATGGATAGTGGAGTCACTTTAGCTCCCTCATTTAACGCTACCTCCTCCATGACATTTGCTCATTTCATGGGGATGAATCCATCTGTGTTTCATAATGGTATGAAAAATTATGACACTCAGTCAATTCCTTGGGTCTCTAATCATTTTCCTCTTGATATTACAAACATGCCTTCACCCTTTGCATCCTCTCCCTTGCCTTCTTATATGAATCCTGGGTTTGGATCTAGGGGCACAATGGCTCTGTTTTCTATGTCTTCATTTGATAGGAGTCATATCTCTCAACTGAATCTCACTGTGGGAGGTTGGAATCTCCCTTCTTACACATCAAATCCTCGATTAATCCTTCCAGGAGCCAGTGCTCAAATGGGTGGTTATTCTACTTATTACACCCCATCAGTGTATCCTTCATCCACCATGCTAGTTCCTACGAACACTCTTCCCATGACAGGCCTCCATTTGTCCTCTGGTATTTCATACGAAGAGAATTAGTTTTATGGTAAGGGATACTCCCTTCACGGAACCCCTTCATATGGGGGAAATATATATCCTCACCTAAATAACCCATGTCATTCCTTCTTCTCTTCGCATACATATGATTCAATGATGATGCTCATACAAACCTTTATGGATCAATTAGGCGAAGGATATTACCTTTCCAGGAAGGGACAGGGTGTAGACCAGAATCCTTCATGCCCTCAATTTCTCAAAACTATTCTTTCCCAGAACCTTGGTCTCAAATGCCACAAATAATAATTGTCACCAATCTAGTCACTACAAGTCGTACTGGAATTCCATCACCAACCTCTGCTAGTCATGTTGGGGATTGGTCGACAACCTCTGCAAGCCATGTTGAAAACCAACAACTAGTTGCTACAAGTCATGTTGGGGGCACAAATATAGTCTCCATGAGTCATACTGACATCACATCTCCAACTCTAGTCATTCATGCTATAAAATCATCGCCAACCTCTGTACATCATGTGGGGGATGAGCCACCAGCCTCTGCTAGTCACGTTGAGAGCATGTCAACATCCATTGTGAGTGATGTTGATTCCTACAATTGAGAAGACTAGATGTGTAAGATGTAAGCCCAAGTTCCTTTTTGGCTTTGCAAAGGAGATCACCTTACACGTTTGTGCCCTACTACAATTGTGGTACAAGAAGCGTGGTCCTTGCCTAGGGGCCCTTCGGGTTATGAGTCGTATTTTGTTTCCCAACACTTTTTTTCTCCTTTAATTTACATGAGATTCATGCCGATGCAATATTCACCCGACACCACTCCCGTTTTGAGGAGTGGAATATCTTTCGACCATGTCTTTAACATTTCTAGTTCTGCACCTTTTGAACAAGGGTGAGTTTTACTCTCTCCAAGTACTCTCGCTCCAAACCTTCAAGAGGTTCCCTTTGACTAGGATGGTATTGTGTGGTATCAAATTCCTTCTCCTATGCCTTTTCAAATAAGAGGTGTTCTCCAATATATCGTTCATAAGGTAACCTCTGCTAGCACTTTATCCTTATCAACTTGGAAAGATTTGGGTTTTCCCAAGATTGTGTCAACTATTTGTAAGTTGTTGAACTTTTACAGAATCCTGCATAGGAGCCTTGCCCCCCCTCCCCCCCCATGACATGTCGCCTAGAAACCCATCAACGAGTCTGATTTAGTCTCTTTTCTGACTCTCCCTGTTATCACTGAAATTTCATCCGCACGTGGCGACAAGAACTCCGCATCGTCAAAAAAGAAAAGAAGTCATTCATGGCACAAGGTTAATTCCACAGCATAGAAAAAGGGTCAAAACTATACAAAATGGCCAAAAAATTGCAAGGCGCTTTACATCCTCTGGGCGCGCGTGCATATGCTCGTAACAACTTCGTACAGGGCGTGCATATGTGCACAAGGCGCGGCTGTTTGGCGAAAAACCCGCGCGCCTGCTAAACGACGCATTTATTGAAACTAGTCGGCTTCCCAACCACTAATGGATCGGCTCCCAAGTCGATTTGACACCAAATCCGAGCTCAATCCTCATGGTGGGTTGGTCAAAGACCTAATTGTGCCCTAAAGAGCCCCTTTTCACATTCAAAAGAGGCCACATA
>SNQJ01S0005765.1:315789-336906 GCA_010110895.2 Picea sitchensis
GACAGGGTCAGTTCCTATTGGCCATTCGCTAACCCTGTTGGGATTCATCCCTATTGGTCAGTCGTTATTCCTGTCGGGGTTCGGCAGTTGCAGAGTTGAATGATTCGACATTTCTGTAGCGCCGAGTCACTAATTACTGAGAGGCACCATGGTTATTTGACCTGTGATCATGACCCATGATCACATTGGAGTAGACAGAGAAAGAGCTAGCTTACGCTAGGCCTCCGTAGATATTTCGGGGGCTCTGATTCTGCAGAAAGCAATGAAAAATTTGATTATGTTAGTGGGTGCGTTACAAATTGGTATCAGAGCATGGTTACAGCACTTGGCCTGCTTGGGCTCATGAACGAATCCACGCAGAAGATCTGTTCGGAACACTCCAAAAAGGAGTAACCCTCTATCTTTGAAAACCAGAACTCGACTATGTATGCATGTGAAAGAGTTATGAATTTATGCATAGGTTATAAAAAAAATAAAAAAATGTATCTAAATCTTGACTAACAACCAGTGTTTGTCTTTACTGTCAAGCAGACGATCAGCCACGGGAATTTATAGACGTAGAGAATGGTGACTCACCAAGAGATGGGAGAAGTCTCCCACAATAGATATGAAGATTCTGACGAAAGAAGAGAAATAGGGACCCCTCTAGATCTAGATGAGACTGTGAGGAGTCTCTTGGTTGAATTGCAAAGCTGCAAGGCCGACGATGAAAGGATGATGAAAGAACAAGAAAAGCAAACTGAAATTAATGTAGTTTTACTGCAGAGCTTATCGGACCTACAACGAAAAATGCAGCATGAACCCGAGATGCAGAGACATGGTCATATCAGTGGCCATACTAAGAGGATCACCTCAAGGAAGGTCCACCCCAGAGGTAAAGGACCAGTGCCACACAATTCCTCTGAGAAGGAAGCTGGTGATTCAGAAGGCTCTTCCAACAGCAGGACCAGTTCCTATTCTCGAAGAAAACAGAAGAAGCAAAAGACTTACAAGGGTCATAAATTTGAGGAATTCAGAAAGGCCAAACCTCCCTCCTTTGATGGTGAGATAAAGAAGGGAGAGTAAGCAGAGGCCTGGCTACTTGGACTAAAGAAATATTTCATATTCCATGATTTTTCAGAGAATTTGAAGGCCCGAGTGGCAACTTTCAATCTGAACGGAAAAGATTCCCTCTGGTGGGAAGATCTTAAGAATGTGAAAGGGGTCTGTGAAGAGGACCTGTCCTGGAAACAGTTTGAGAAATACTTCCGGAAGAAGTATTTGTCAGAAAAATATTTCGACCAGAAGACTAAAGAGTTTTATGAACTCAAACTGAGGCAACTCACTATATAAGAATATGTCAACAGATTCCTCGACTTGTTGAGGTATTTCCCTTATATAAAAGTAGAAAAGGCAAAGGTGCAATGCCTCATCAACGGGCTACCCAAGGACTACCAAAATAGATTTGAGTTTGATGAGCCAAAGACCTTAGAAGACACAATTCGAAAGGCAACATATTGTCAGGAACAATATGGACATCGAGCAGAGCCTCGTGAAAACTGGAAACAAAAGGATAAACTGAGCAAGTATTCTTATTTCATCCCCGTCAAATCAACCCGCAAGGTGATAGATATCGCCCGGGTATTCATGAAAGAGGTATTCAAACTACATGGTATGCCAAAAGATATAGTGTCTGATAGAGACACAAAATTTACTTCCAATTTTTGGAAATCACTGATGGTTGGTTTGGAGACCAAATTGTTGTTTAACACCGTTTATCACCCTCAAACCGATGGACAGACAGAAAGAGTGAATCAAATATTAGAGGATATGTTAAGGATGCATGTAATGCATCAACCCAAGAAATGGGAAGACTACCTGCCATTGGTAGAATTCGCCTACAACAATGGATACCAAGCATCTTTAAAGATGAGTCCCTTAGAGTTCCTCTATGGTAGGTTGTGTAATACTCTAGTTAGCTGGAGTAATCCTGTAAATAGGATTTCTTTTGGACCCGACATGTTGTAAAAAATGGAACAGCAAGTGACTCAGATAAAACAAAATCTGAAGGTCGCTCAGAACCGACAGAGAAGTTATGTTGATCAAAAGAGAACTCCAAGAGAGTTCAAAATGGGAGATCATGTATATCTAAGAGTTAGGCCCAGGAAGAGTTCCCTAGAAATGGGAGCTTGTGCCAAGTTGGCACCCCGGTATTTTAGACCCTTTGAGGTTCTAGATAGAGTGGGACCTGTTGCCTATCGGTAAACACTTCCTCCCACAGTAAAAGCACATAATGTTTTCCATATTTCATTATTTAAAAAATATGTACATGATGATAATCATATTGTTATCACTGAAATTTCGTCCGCACAGGGCGACAAGAACTTCGCATCGTCAAACACAGAAAAATAGTCATTCATGGCACAAGGTTAATTCCACAGCACAGCAAAAGGAGGTCAAAACTATACAAAATGGCCAAAAAATTACAAGGCGCTTTGCACCCACTGGGCGAGCGCGCGCGCGCGTAACATCTTCGTACCTGGAGCGCATATGCGTGGTTGTGGGGTAAAAAACCCGCGCNAGGAGAGCAATCAGTTGAGGGCCTCAAGAGCCTTCCATTGGAGAGGGAAGGGACCCAAGTCCTCTTTCTCCATTGTGTATCTTTGGATTTCAACAATCAGACCAGCTTATACATTGGTGATATTGGTCCATTTTCATTTATTTCTATTTTTGTTCCTATGCTCATAGTTTCATTTAGTTTTTGTTTAGTTCTTGTTAATATCTTTATTGTTTTCTTTCTAACCTTTTACCATACAGCTGTCATGCCCAGCAGAGCCCAACTGGGCATGTAAGCACTCACTTTTTGCTCACACAGTGACGAGAAGAGTGCAAACACATATAATTGACTGGTCTGTGATCCAGGTGGAACCGGAGGGAGAATTTCTGCTAGGACCCCAATGCATATTGGACAGAAAGGAAACCCTGCTCTGGAACCGAACCATTGCACAGGTCAAGGTGCAGTGGAGACATTTTGGCCCAGATGAGGCTACATGGGAAATCGAGGATGCCATGAGACAGGCATATCCAATTTTGTTTACTCTTGTACATGCAATTCATGTTAATAGATAAGAACATCGAGGACGATGTTCCTTTAAGGAGGAGGGAATTGTAACGCCATGTTTCCCCCAGTTTGTAAAAATAACTGGAATGGCCAAGAAATGTGGCAAACTCAGAAATGAGAATGTGTGATGTGAATGGACCTTGTAGAAAAGGTCGATGAATGTGAATACTATTATGAATTTATATTGCAAGATTACTGAGAGGGGATATGATGAAAAAGAGACCATGATGGCTGGAAAAAGGCGGT
This sequence comes from Picea sitchensis, assembly GCA_010110895.2. NCBI lineage: Eukaryota > Viridiplantae > Streptophyta > Pinopsida > Pinales > Pinaceae > Picea > Picea sitchensis. The sequence continues at coordinate 319,136 of SNQJ01S0005765.1, forward strand.
GGAAGGCACCTGGAAAGGTGGCGTTAACTTCCACAGAAAATCAATACCGTATTTGGACTTCACTGGCCTAGAGAACCAAGAGTGGCTCGATAGCCCGTATTAAATTCCTCACATTTAATATCCCACCAGCTGGCAGGTAAATGGCTCCTCAGGAATTAATGAGGGATGGGGGAAAGGAACCTCCCATCCGTAGGAGTTGCATACCTGACCAGTGCACGGAAAATTGTGCCACACGCAACCTCGCAAGAGGATAAGGCATGGGGGAGAAGCGATTGGGGGAGGCAGACGCGAGGGGAGAAAGAGAACTCTGGTGATATGCAGAGTGAGTGATAGGAGAGAGGAAGGAGAGTAACCTTTTCTCTTGGTCACTGGCAAACAGAGACGCAGTCTCACAACATCGTGGTCTCAGTTTGGGGGTGACTAGTGGTAAATCCGCTGGGAGTCACTGAGCCTATGGTTGGGTGGAAATAAGCACCCCTCTCAGCAGTTGCATAACCCCTGGTGTTACTTTCTAATAAGTGTTTTGCCTTTGGCATCTTGAAATATATGTATTCTAACATTTATGATCATAAGCTATGAAATTGTGAATGATTTCATTATAAGAATGTATGTATGGTGTCTTGATTAGTACTGGTAGTTGTATGTTTATATGGAAAGACTACATATGGCTTATGTTCTCATAAATCATTATTATATGCGTACTGATCTAATTCAGACTTCACGTCTAGTTCTCGGGAGAGCGATACCCTTATCTGCCTCAGATAATACCCTGGGTAAACCTCCCCATAGAGATACCCTTCTCGAAAATCCCATCAAGAACCTCGAAAAAAGGACGTGAAGGCCCAAGGCCTTAAGAAATCCCTGATAAGTATCGAATCGATGGACGAGATCCCATCGAGAGATCGGTGGTCACTCACGACCGTCAGATCGGAAGAAGAAACTGGAGTGTTAAGCGCCTTAACCCTGAATAGGTGTTGATCGACGGATGATATCCCGTCGGTAAATATGTGGTCACACATGACGGTTCGATTGGTAGGGGAAATTAGGGTGTTAAATGCCTTACCACTTTGGCTTTCTATGTCTTCGTGGGTAGTGAAGAGATTGGGATCGTAGATTCCCAAGGTCCATGAGAACATCTGGACCGTTGATTTTTCCACGTTCAGGAAGTCGTGGGAGAACGCACAAGTTAGGAACCTGTCTGAGCCATCAGATCTCAGCTGGAAAACCCGATAGCCGTTGGATTTGTCAGGAGATAACCGAGGGTTAAACCCCTAGTGAATAGGGGCGAAAGCCTCGAAATAGATCAGGACCGTCCGATTTAGGGAGGCCATGTGTCGTGAGATTTCCCATTTCGGGAAATCGGTAATCATGAGCTCGGGAGGTGTGGTGATGAGAGATCGGGAATTTCCATGGAAGAAACCCCAAGACAGATATGGACCATCCGATTTAAGGAGGCTACATGTCGAGAAATTAACCACATCGGTAAACCAGGGATCAAGGATTCGGGAGTCCCATGGTCGAGAGTTCCGACTCTTGTGATGATAAGTCTTGATGAATGGACAAGATTCTTTCGGAGGATCTCAGGGTCTATAATGACCGTCAGATGTGAAGAAGAGATGTCGGCTTTAAGCTGGGGCACGAATGCACCTTAGGGTAAGTGGTGAGAAGATCTGGACGGCCAAAGTCCACCCACCTAGATCTACGGCTGAGGCTTCATTCCGGAGCCCCCTTGTTGTTCTGCCTTTAGCAGTGAGGGCGGGGGGGGGTGGAATGGTGTGGCGTGTGAAGTGGGACCCGTCTCCTGTCACGTCGCCCACCGTGTCGTGATTCCCTCTTGCCACCTATACTCCACTCAACTGCGCGACAAGGCCCGTTCCTATTGGCCATTCACTAACCCTGTTGGGATTCGTCCCTATTGGCGAGTCGCTAGCCCTGTCAGGGTTCGACGGTTGCAGAGTCGAACGATTCGACATTTATGTAGCGCCGAGTCATGAATTACTGAGAGGAGACATGGTTATTTGACCTATGGTCATGAACCACGATCACATGGGAGTAGACAGAGAAAGAATTATCTTACGCTAGGCCTCCATAGATATTTCGAGGTCTCTGATTCTGCAAAAAGAAACAAAAAATTTGATTATGGTAGTGGGTGCGTTACAACTTGGTATCAGAGAATGGTTACAACACTTGGCCTTCTTGGGCTCATGAACGAAGCCACGCAGAAGCTTCGTTCAGAACAGTCCTAAAAGGAGTAACCCGCTATCTTTGAAAACGAGAACCCGACTGTGTATGCATGTGAAAGAGTTATGAATTTATGCGCAGTTTATAAAAAAAAATAAAAACGTTGGTTGTTAGNAGTAGACAGAGAAAGAATTATCTTACGCTAGGCCTCCATAGATATTTCGAGGTCTCTGATTCTGCAAAAAGAAACAAAAAATTTGATTATGGTAGTGGGTGCGTTACAACTTGGTATCAGAGAATGGTTACAACACTTGGCCTGCTTGGGCTCATGAACGAAGCCACGCAGAAGCTTCGTTCAGAACAGTCCTAAAAGGAGTAACCCTCTATCTTTGAAAACGAGAACCCGACTGTGTATGCATGTGAAAGAGTTATGAATTTATGCGCAGGTTATAAAAAAAAAAAAAAATGTATCTAACTCTTGACTAACAACCAACGTTTTTATTTTCTACCAAGCGGATGATTAGTCGCGGGAATTTACAGATGCAGAGAATGGTGACTCACCAAGAGATGGGAGAAGTCTCCCACAATAGAGACGAAGAGTTTGACAAAAGAAGAGCAATAGGGACCCCTCCAGATCTAGCTGGGACTGTGAGGAGTCTAATGGTTGAATTGCAAAGCTGCAAGGCCAACAATGAAAGGATGATGAAAGAGCAAGAAAAGTAAACTGAAATTAATGCAGTTTTACTGCAAAGCTTATACGACCTACAATGACAAATGCAACATGAACCCGAGATGCAAAAACATGGTCATATCAGTGGCCATACTGATAGGATCACCTCAAGGAAGGTCCACCCCAGAGGTAAAGGACCAGTGCCAGACGATTCCTCTGAGAAGGAAGTTGGCGATTCAGAAGGCTCTTCCAGCAGCAGGACCAGTTCCTATTCTCGAAGAAAACAGAAGAAGCAAAAGACTTCCAAGGGTCATAAATTTGAGGAATTCAGAAAGGCCAAACCTCCCTCCTTTGATGGTGAGATAAAGAAGCGAGAGGAAGCAGAGTCCTGGCTACTTGGACTGAAGAAATATTTCAGAGTCCATGATTTTTCAGAGAATTTGAAGGCCCGAGTGGTCACTTTCAATCTGAATGGAAAATCCTCCCTCGGGTGGGAAGATCTTAAGAATGTGAAAGGGGTCCGCGAAGAGGTCCTGTCCTGGAAACAGTTTGAGAAATGCTTCCGGAAGAAGTATTTTTTGGAAAAATATTTCGACGAGAAGACTAAAGAGTTTTATGAACTCAAACTGGGGCAACTCACTATAGAAGAATATGTCAACAGATTCCTCGACTTATTGAGGTATGTCCCTTATATAAAAATAGAAAAGGCAAAGGTGCAACGCTTCATCAGTGGGCTACCCAAGGACTACCGAAACAGAATTGAGTTTGATGAGCCAAAGACCTTTCCAGAAACTATTCGAAAGGCAACATATTGTCAGGAACAATATGGATGTCGAGCAGAGCCTCGTGAAGACTGGAAACAAAGGGTGGTTCGAGATTTCAGAAAAAGGGGATCAAATCCTCAGGACTTAAGAACTACAAGAAGAACCACAGAATGAACTTCCCGGCCCGGAGTGTACTCCAGCAGAACTTTTCCTCATCGGGCAAAAATAAAAATTATAGACCTATACCAATGAAGGTGGATAACACGAAGAGAGAACCTCTAAAAAGTTGGGGTTGCGGAGAAGAACATCTCTTCAGAGACTGTCCACACCGACAACAGAACAGTCGGAAAGTTTATAACATTCAGCAAGCTACCACAGTCAATGATGTGGCAAGGAGTGTGTCGCAGATTTATGCAACCTTGGATAATAACCAAGCTGACCACCAAGATTTAGTGGTGGAAATAGAAGGTATGATTTTCAACCATCTAGTGTCTATTTTGATTGACCCTAGTTAAAATTTGAGTTATATAGCCCCTAAAGCTGTTGATAAGTGTAAACTATAGCCTCATAAGAACACCAAGCCATGGTTAGTACAGTTAGCTACTGGCACTGAAAGAAGAGTAGCAGAGGCCATAACAGCCTGCCAATTGATGTTGGGTGAATTCCCCACCCAAGCAACCCTTAACATATTACCCCTGGGATCATATGATTTGTTGATTGGTATGGACTGGCTAGTCGCCCATAAAGCCAGACTGGATTGTTACCATAAAACCTTAGAATGTGTGAGCAAAGAAGGAAAAAGGATAACCCTTCAAGGGATCCTAAAACCTGTCTCGGTGAGACAAATATCGGCCCTGCAAATAAGAAAGTATTGTCGAAAGGGATGTCCCCTATATGCAATACAGGTGTTGGAAACCATAAAATATGACAAACCCATCCTTGAAAACCATCCTACCCTAATAGAATACAGAAATGTGTTTCTGGAAGAGGTACCGGGTCTACCTCCGAGTAGGGATATTGACTTCTCGATGGAGCTCGCAATAGGAGCGGTGTCGGTGTCTAAGACACCCTACCGGATGAGCACACTTGAGATAGTTGAACTCAAATTGCAATTGAAAGAAATGATGGATAAGGGTTATATTCGACTCAGCGTGTCCCCATGGGGAGCACCAGTCCTATTTGTGAAAAAGAAGGATGGCACCCTTAGACTGTGTATAGATTATAGACAACTCAATAAAGTAACCATAAAGAACAAGTACCCCTTGCCCAGGATCGATGATCTATTCGATCAGTTGGGAGGTGCGTCTATTTTCTCAAAGATTGAATTGAGGTCGGGATACCATCATGTCCGAATCAAGGGTGAAGACATCCATAAAACCACCTTCCGGACACGGTATGGTCACTATGAGTTTGTGGTAGTGTCATTTGGGTTAACCAATGCCCCTGCCACTTTCATGTGCTTAATGAACAATGTACTCAGTAAATTTTTAGATAAATTTGTACTAGTTTTTATTGATGACATATTAATATACTCTAAGAATAGAGAAGAGCATGAAGAGCATCTTAGACTTGTGCTACAAGTGCTAAGAGAGCATCAACTCTATGCTAAATTCAACAAATGTGACTTCTTCCAGAAGAAAATACATTACTTGGGACATGTTTTGTTCGAGGAAGGGGTAGAAGTAGATCCTAACAAGATTAGGTCTATCATGGAATGGCCTGCCCTGAAGGATGTTTTAGACATTAGATCCTTTATGGGATTAGCAGGATACTATAGGAGATTTATAAAAGGATTCTCCAAGATTGGTTGTCCAATCACTACCCTCTAGAAGAAGGAGACAAAATTCCTGTGGACACAGAAATGTCAAGAAAGATTCCAAACCCTGAAACATCTACTAACCCATGCACCCATGTTGAAAATCGCTGACTAAGAAGCTGACTTCCTTGTGTGCACAGATGCCTATAAGGAAGGGATCGGAGGAGTCCTTATGCACAAAGGAAGTGTTATCTGCTATGAATCCCGAAAATTGAACGAACATGAAGTCAACTATGTGACTCATGATCTAGAACTAGATGCCATATTGCATGCCTTGAAAATGTGGAGGCATTACCTCTTGGGAATAAAATTTGTACTTATGACAGATCACTGTGGATTGTGATATTTGTTTGACCAACCAAATCTCAATTCCAGACAAGATAGATGGATGGCCCTCCTTAGCGAATTTGATTTTGAAATCAAACACATTAAAGGGAAATAAAATAGGGTGGTTGATGCCCTTAGCAGAAACATGAAAACAATTCACCTGGCAGTGGGGAGTACCTGTGAGACAGATGTCAAGAGCAGAGTCAGAAATGCACAAGAGAAAGATCCCTTCGTTCAGACCGTGACCCTGTACCTACAGCAAGAACCCGCTGGAGTAAAATATGAAGGCTACCAGATGACCGAAGGAGGTCTGCTCACTTACAGAGAGAGACTGTACATTCCAAATTGTGACGACTTGAAGAGGTTCATTATGGATGAACTACATAAAATACCATATACTGGTCACCCAGGATACCAAAAAATGATCACTTCCACCCGCAAACAATTTTATTGGCCATGATTGAAGAAAGACATAGCCAAATATTTTACCCAATGCATAGAGTGCCAACAGGTTAAAGCAGAACATCGACACCCAGCAGGACTATTGCAACCTTTACCCTTCCTAGAATGGAAATGGGAAACCATCTCCATGGATTTTATCACTGGATTGCCAACTTCAACCAAACAAAAGGATGCCATTATGGTAGTGGTGGATAAACTGAGCAAGTATCTCATCAAATCAACCTGCAAGGCGATAGATATCGCCCAAGTATTCATGAAAGAGGTATTCGGACTGCACAGTATGCCGAAAGAGATAGTGTCTGACAGAGACACAAAATTTACTTCCAATTTTTGGAAATCACTGATGGCTCGTTTAGAGACCAAATTGTTGTTTAGCACCGCCTATCACCCTCAAACTGACAGACAGACAGAAAGAGTGAATCAAATATTAGAGGATTTGTTATGGATGCATGTAATGCATCAACCCAGGAAATGGGAAGACTACCTGCCATTGGTATAATTCGCCTACAACAACGACTACCAAGCATCTTTAAAGATGAGTCCCTTCGAGGTCCTCTATGGTAGGTCGTGTAATACTCCAGTCAGCTGGAGTAATCCTGTAAATAGGATTTCTTTTGGACCTGACATGTTGAAATAAATGGAACAGCAAGTGACTCAGATAAAACAAAATCTGAAGGTCGCTCGGAACCAATAGAAAATTTATGCTGATCAAAAGAGAACTCCAAGAGAGTTTAAAACGGGATATCATGTATATCTAAGAGTTATGCCCAGGAAGAGTTCCCTAACAATGGGATCTTGTGCCAATTTGGCACCTCGGTATTGTGGACCCTTTGAGGTTCTAGATAGAGTGGGACCTGTAGCCTATCGGCTAGCACTTCCTCCCACAGTAAAAGCACATAATGTTTTCCATGTTTAATTATTGAAAAAATATGTACATGATGCTAATCAAATAATTGACTGGTCTATGATCCAGGTGGAACTGGAGGGAGAATTTCTACCAGAACCCCAATGCATATTGGACAGAAAGGAAATCCCGCTCTGGAACCGAACCATTGCACAGGTCAAGGTGTAGTGGAGACATTTTGGCCCAGATGAAGCTACATGGGAAATGGAGGATGCCATGAGACAGGCATATCCGATTTTGTTTTCTTCTGTACATGCAATTCATGTTAATAGATAAGAACATCGAGGACGATGTTCCTTTAAGGGGGAGGGTATTGTAACACCCTGTTTCCCCCAGTTTGTAAAAATAACTGGACTGGCCAAGAACTGTGGCAAACTCAGAAATGAGAGTGTGTGATGTGAATGGACCTTGTGGAAAAGGTCGATGAATGTGAATACTATTATGAATTTATATTACAGGATTACTGAGAGGGGATATGTTAAAAAAGAAACCATGATGGTTGGAGAAAGGCGGTGGAAGGCACCTGGAAAGGTGGCGTTAACTTCCACCGAAAATCAATACCGTATTTGGACTTCACTAGCCCAGAGAACCAAGTGCGGATCGCTGGACCATATTAAATGCCTCACATTTAATATCCCACCGGCTGGTAGGTAAATGGCTCCTTAGGAATTAATGAGGGATGGGGGAAAGGAACCGCCCATCCGTAGGAGTTGCAGACCTGACCAGTGCACGGAAAATCGTGCCACACGCAACCTCACAAGAAGATAAGGCGTGGAGGAGAAGCGATTGGGGGATGCAGACGTGAGGGGAGAAAGAGAAATCTAGCGATATGCAGAGTGAGTGATAGCAGAGAGGAAGGAGAGTAACCTTCGCTCCTGGTCACTGGAAAACAGAGACGCAGTCTCTCAGCATCGTGGTCTCAGCTCAGGGGTGGCTAGTGGTAAATCCGTTGGGAGTCACTAGGCCTACAGTTCGGTGGAAACGAGCACCCCTCTCAGCAGTTGCATAAACCCTGGTGTTACTTTCTAATAAGTGTTTTTCCTTTGGCATCTTGAAATATATGTATTCTGACATTTATGATCATAAGCTGTGAAATTGTGAGTGATTTCATTATAAGAATGTATGTATGGTGTCTTGATCAGTACTGGTAGTTGTATGTTTATATGGAAAGACTATGTATGGCTTATGTTCTCATAAATCGTTATTTATATGCATACTAATCTAATTCAGACTTCACGTCTGGTTCTCGGGAGAGCGATACCCTTATCTACCTCAGATAGTACCCTGGGTAAACCTACCCATAGAGATACCCTTCTCGAAAAGCCCATCAAGAACCTAGAAAAAAGGACGTGAAGGCGCAAGGCCTTAAGAAATCCCTGATAAGTATCGAATCGACGGACGAGATCCCATCGGGAGATCGTTGGTCACTCACGACCGTCATATCAGAAGAAGAAACTGGAGTGTTAAATGCCATAACCCTGAATAGGTGTTGATCGACGGACGAGATCCCATCGGGAAATCTGTGGTCACACATGACCATTATAATGGTAGGAGAAAGTAGGGTGTTAAATGCCTTACCACTTTGGATTTCTGTGTCTTCATGGGTAGCGAAGAGATCGGGATCGTAGATCCCCAAGGTCCATGAGAAAATATGGACCGTTGATTTTTCCATGTCCAGGAAGTCGTGCGAGAACACACAAGTTAGGAACCTGTCTAAGCCATCAGATCTCGGTTGGACAACCTGACAGGCGTTGGATCTGTCAGGAGATACCCAAGGGTTAAACCCCCAGTGAATAGGGGTGAAAGTCCCAATATAGATCTGGACCGTCCGATTTAAGGAGGCCATGTGTCGTGAGATTTCCCATTTTGGGAAATCGGGAATCACAAACTCCGGAGTTCTGGTGACGAGAGATCGGGACTTTCCATGGCGGAAACCCTGAGACAGATCTGGACCGTCCGATTTAATGAGGCTACGTGTCGAGAGATTAGCCACATCAGGAAACCAGGGATCGAGGATTCAGAAGTCCCATGGTCGAGATTTCTGACTCTCGTGATTATAAGTCCCGATGAACGGACAAGATTCTTTTGGAGGATCTCAGGGTATATAACGACCGTCAGATGTGAGGAAGAGATGTTGACTTTAAGTTGGGGTGCGAATGCGCCTTAGGGTAAGTGGCGAGAATATCTGGATGGCCAGATTCCACCCACCCAGATCTACGGCCGAGGCTTCATTCTAGAGCCCCCTTGTTGTTCTGCCTTTAGCGGTGAGGGGGGAAGTTCGGAATCGAACGCGCAACTCTTGAACGGTCAGGATTTATTTGCCTTGATAAACGGTGCTCAGGCGAATTCCGGACCCCCCTTGCCATTCTGCCTTTAATGGGGGTGGGGGGTCTGGAATGGTGTGTCGTGTGAAGTGGGACCTACTTCCTGTCACGTTGCCCACCGTGTCGTGCTTCCCTCTTGCCACCTATACTCCACTCAACTACGTGACAGGGCCCGCTCCTATTGGCCATTCGCTAACCCTATTGGGATTCATCCCTATTGGCTAGTTGTTAGCCCTGTCGAGGTTCGACGGTTGCAGAGTCGAACGATTCGACATTTCTGTAGCGTTGAGTCGCAAATTACAGAGAGGCGCCATGGTTATTTGACTTGTAATCATGACCCATGATCACATGTGAGTAGACAGAGAAAGAAATAGCTTATGCTAGGCCTCCGTAGATATTTCGAGGGCTCTGATTCTGCAGAAAGCAACAAAAAATTTGATTATGGTAGTGGGTGAGTTACAAATTGGTATCAGAGCATGGTTACAACACTTGGCCTGCTTGGGCTCATGAACGAAGCCACGCAGAAGCTCCGTTCAGAACACTCCTAAAATGAGTAACCCTCTATTTTTGAAAACGATAACCCGACTATGTATGCATGTGAAAGAGTTATGAATTTATGCGCAGGTTATAAAAAAAATAAAAAAATGTATCTAACTCTTGACTAACAACCAACACTAGTCTTTTCTGCCAAGTGGATGATCAACCGTGGGAATTTACAGACGCAGAGAATGGTGACTCACCAAGATATGGGAGAAGGCTCCCACAATAGAGATGAAGAATCTAACGAAAGAAGAGAAATAGGGACCCCTCCATATCTAGTTGAGACTGTGAGGAGTCTCATGGTTGAATTGCAAATATGCAAGGCCGACAATGAAAGGATGATGAAAGAACAAGAAAAGAAAACTGAAATTAATGTAGTTTTACTGCAGAGCTTATCCGACCTACAACGACAAATGCAACATGAACCCGAGATGCAGAAACATGGTCATATCAATGGCCATACTGAGAGGAGAACCTCAAGGAAGGTCCACCCCAGAGGTAAAGGACCAGTGCTAGACGATTCCTCTGAGAAGTAAGTTGGCGATTCAGAAGGCTCTTCCAGCAGCAGGACCAGTTCCTATTCTCGAAGAAAACAGAAGAAGCAAAAGACTTCCAAGGGTAATAAATTTGAGGAATTCAGAAAGGCCAAACTTCCCTCCCTTGATGGTGAGATAAAGAAGGGAGAGGAAGCAGAGCCCTGGCTACTTGGACTTAAGAAATATTTTAGAGTCTATGATTTTTCAGATAATTTGAAGGCCCGAGTGGCCACTTTCAATCTGAATGGAAAAGCTTCCCTCTAGTGGGAAGATATTAAGAATGTGAAAGGGGTCCGTGAAGAGGACCTGTCCTGGAAACAGTTTGAGAAATACTTCTGGAAGAAGTATTTTTTGGAAAAATATTTCGATGAGAAGACTAAAGAGTTTTATGAACTCAAACTGGGGCAACTCACTATAGAATAATATGTCAACAGATTCCTCGACTTGTTGAGGTATGTCCCTTATATAAAAGTAGAAAAGGCAAAGGTGCAACGCTTCATCAGCGGGCTACCCAAGGACTACCGAAACGGAATTGAGTTTGATGAGCCAAATACCTTAGAAGACATTATTCGAAAGGCAACATATTGTCAGGAAAAATATGGACGTTGAGCAGAGCCTCATGAAGACTGGAAACAAAAGGGTGGTTTGAGATTTCAGAAAAAGAGGATCAAATCCTCAGGACTTAAGAACTACAAGAAGAACCACAGAATGAACTTCCTAGCCCGGAGTGTACTCCAACACAACTTTCCCTCATCGGGCGGAAATAAAACTTTTGGACCTATACCAATGAAGGTGGATAACACGAAGAGAGAACCTTTGAAATGTTGGGGTTGCAGAGAAGAACATCTCTTGAGAGACTGTCCACACCGACAACAGAACAGTCGGAAAGTTTATAACATTCAGGAAGCTACCACAGTCAATGATGTTGCAAGGAGTGTGCCGCAGATTTATGCAGCCTTGGATAATAACCAAGCTGACCACCAGGCTTCAGTGGTGGAAATAGAAGGTATGATTTTCAACCATCTGGTGTTTGTTTTGATTGACCATGGTTCAAATTTGAGTTATATAGCCCCTAAAGTTGTTGATAAGTGTAAACTACAACCTCACAAGAACACCAAGCCATGGTTAGTACATTTAGCTATTGGCACTAAAAGAAGAGTAACAGAAGCCATACCAGCTTGCCTATTGATGTTGGGTGAATTCCCCACCCAAGCAACCCTTAACATATTACCCCTGGGATCATATGATCTGTTGATTGGTATGGACTAGCTAGTCACCCATAAAGCCAGACTGGACTGTTACCATAAAACCTTAGAATGTGTGAGCAAAGAAGGAAAAAGGATAACCCTTCAAGGGATCCAAAAACCTGTCTCGGTGAGACACATATCGACCCTGCAAATGAGAAGGTATTTCCGAAAGGGATGTCCCCTATATGCAATACAGGTGTTGGAAACCATAGAAGATGACAAACCCATCCTTGAATACCATCCTACCCTGAGAGGATACAAAGATGTGTTTCCTGAAGAGGTACTGGGTCTACCTTCGAGCAGGGATATTGATTTCTCGATAGAGCTCGCACCAGGAGCGGTACCGGTGTCTAAGACACCCTACCGGATGAGCACACCTGAGTTAGTTGAACTCAAACTGCAATTGAAAGAAATGATGGATAAGGGTTATATTCGACCCAGCGTGTCCCCATGGGGAGCACCAGTCCTGTTTGTGAAAAAGAAGTATGGCACCCTTAGACTGTGTATAGATTATAGACAACTCAATAAAGTAACCATAAAGAAGAGTTACCCCTTGCCCAAGATCGATGATCTATTCGATCAGTTGGGAGGTGTGTCTATTTTCTGAAAGATTGACTTGAGGTCGAGATACCATCAAGTCCGAATCAAGGGTGAAGACATCCATAAAACTGCTTTCCAGACACGGTATGGTCACTATGAGTTTTTTGTAGTGCCATTTGGGTTAACCAATGCCCCTGCCACTTTCATGTGCTTAATGAACAATGTACTCAGTAAATTTTTAGATAAATTAGTACTAGTTTTTATTGATGACATATTAATCTACTCTAAGAATAGAGAAGAGCATGAAGAGCATCTTAGACTTGTGCTGCAAGTTCTAAGAGAGCATCAAATCTATGCTAAATTCAGTAAATGTGACTTCTTCCAGAAGAAAACACATTACTTGGGACATGTTCTATCCGAGGAAGGGGTAGAAGTAGATCCTAACAAGATCAGGTCTATCATGGAATGGTCTGCCCCGAAGGATGTTTCAGACATCAGATCCATTATGGGATTAGCAGGATACTATAGGAGATTTATAAAAGGATTCTCCAAGATTGGTTGTCTAATCACTACCCTCCATAAGAAGGGGACAAAATTCCCGTGGACACAGAAATGTCAAGAAAGATTCAAAACCCTTAAACATATACTAACCCATGCACCCGTGTTGAAAATCGTTGACCCAGAAGCTAACTTCCTTGTGTGCACAGATGCTTGTAAGGAAGGGATCGGAGCAGTCCTTATGCAGAAAGGAAGTGTGATCTGCTATGAATCCATAAAATTGAATGAACATGAAGTCAACTATGTGACTCATCATCTAGAACTGGCTGCCATAGTGCATGCCTTGAAAATGTGGAGGAGTAACCTATTGGGAAGAAAATTTGTACTTATGACAGATCACTGTGGATTGTAATATTTGTTTGACCAACCAAATCTCAATGCCAGACAAGCTAGATGGATGGCCCTCCTTAGCGAATTTGATTTTGAAATCAAACACATTAAAGGGAAAGATAATAGGGTGGCCGATGCCTTTAGCAGAAGCATGAAAACAATTCACCTGGCAGTGGTGAGTAGCTGCGAGACAGATGTCAAGAACAAAGTCAGAAATGCACAAGAGACAGATCCCTTCGTTCATACTGTGACCCTGTACCAACAACAAGAACCCGCTGGAGGAAAATATGAAGGCTACCAGATGACCGAAGGAGGTCTGCTCACTTACAGAGATAGACTGTACATTCCAAATTGTGACGACTTGAAGAGGTTCATTATGGATGAACTACATAAAAGACCATATACTGGTCACCCAGTATACCAGAAAATGATCACTTCCACCCGGAAACAATTTTATTGGCCTGGATTGAAGAAAGACATAGCCGAATATTTGGCCCAATGCATAGAGTGCCAACAGGTTAAAGAAGAACATCAACACCCAGCAGGACTATTACAACCTTTACCCATGCCAGATCGGAAATGGGAAACCATCTCCATGGATTTTATCACTCGATTGCCAACTTCAACCAAACAAAAGGATGCCATTATGGTAGTGGTGGATAAACTGAGCAAGTCTGCTCATTTCAGCCCCGTCAAATCAATCTGCAAGGAGATAGATATTTCCCGGGTATTCATGAAAGAGGTATTCAGACTGCACAGTATGCCGAAAGAGATAGTGTCTGACAGAGACACAAAATTTACTTCCAAATTTTGGAAATCACTGATGGCTGGTTTAGAGACCAAATTGTTGTTTAGCATTTCCTATCACCCTCAAACTGACAGACAGACAAAAAGAGTGAATCAAATATTAGAGGATATGTCAAGGATTCATGTAATGCATCAACCCAGGAAATGGGAAGACTACCTGCCATTGGTAGAATTCACCTACAACAATGGCTACCAAACATCTTTAAAGATGAGTCCCTTCGAGGTCCTCTATGGTAGGCCGTGTAATACTCCAGTCAGCTGGAGTAATCCTGTAAATAAGATTTCTTTTGGACCCAACATGTTGAATGAAATGGAACAACAAGTGACTCAGATAAAACAAAATCTGAAGGTCGCTCAGAACCGACAGAAAAGTTATGTTGATCAAAAGAGAACTCCAAGAGAGTTCAAAACGGGAGNGCTACCAGATGACCGAAGGAGGTCTGCTCACTTACAGAGATAGACTGTACATTCCAAATTGTGACGACTTGAAGAGGTTCATTATGGATGAACTACATAAAAGACCATATACTGGTCACCCAGTATACCAGAAAATGATCACTTCCACCCGGAAACAATTTTATTGGCCTGGATTGAAGAAAGACATAGCCGAATATTTGGCCCAATGCATAGAGTGCCAACAGGTTAAAGAAGAACATCAACACCCAGCAGGACTATTACAACCTTTACCCATGCCAGATCGGAAATGGGAAACCATCTCCATGGATTTTATCACTCGATTGCCAACTTCAACCAAACAAAAGGATGCCATTATGGTAGTGGTGGATAAACTGAGCAAGTCTGCTCATTTCAGCCCCGTCAAATCAATCTGCAAGGAGATAGATATTTCCCGGGTATTCATGAAAGAGGTATTCAGACTGCACAGTATGCCGAAAGAGATAGTGTCTGACAGAGACACAAAATTTACTTCCAAATTTTGGAAATCACTGATGGCTGGTTTAGAGACCAAATTGTTGTTTAGCATTTCCTATCACCCTCAAACTGACAGACAGACAAAAAGAGTGAATCAAATATTAGAGGATATGTCAAGGATTCATGTAATGCATCAACCCAGGAAATGGGAAGACTACCTGCCATTGGTAGAATTCACCTACAACAATGGCTACCAAACATCTTTAAAGATGAGTCCCTTCGAGGTCCTCTATGGTAGGCCGTGTAATACTCCAGTCAGCTGGAGTAATCCTGTAAATAAGATTTCTTTTGGACCCAACATGTTGAATGAAATGGAACAACAAGTGACTCAGATAAAACAAAATCTGAAGGTCGCTCAGAACCGACAGAAAAGTTATGTTGATCAAAAGAGAACTCCAAGAGAGTTCAAAACGGGAGATCATTTATATCTAAGAGTTAGGCCCAGGAAGAGTTCCCTAAAAATGGGAGCTTGTGCCAAGTTGGCACCCTAGTATTGTGGACCCTTTGAGGTTCTAGATAGAGTGGGACCTATAATTATGTGCTAGCACTTCCTCCCATAGTAAAAGAACATAATGGTTTCCATGTTTCATTATTGAAAAAATATGTACATGATGCTAATCATATAATTGACTGGTCTGTGATCCAGGTAGAACCGGAGGGAGAATTTCTACTAGAACCCCAATGCATATTGGACAGAAAGGAAACCCCACTCTGGAACCGAACCATTGAACAGGTCAAGGTGCAGTGGAGACATTTTGGCCCAGATGAGGCTACATGGGAAATGGAGGATGCCATGAGACAGGCATATTCGATTTTGTTTACTTTTGTACATGAAATTCATGTTAATAGATAAGAACATCAAGGACGATGTTCCTTTAAGGGGGAGGGAATTGTAACACCCTGTTTCCCCCAGTTTGTAAAAATAACTGGACTATCCAAGAACTGTGGCAAACTCAGAAATGAGAATGTGTGATGTGAATGGACCTTGTGGAAAAGGTCGATGAATGTGAATACTATTATGAATTTATATTGCAGGATTAATGAGAGGGGATATGTTGAAAAAGAGACCACGATGGATGGAGAAAGGCGGTGGAAGGCACCTGGAAAGGTGGTGTTAACTTCCACCGAAAATCAATACTGTATTTGGACCTCACTGGCCCAGAGAACCAAGAGCGGCTTGCTGGCCCGTATTAAATGCCTCACATTTAATATCCCATGAGTTGGTAGGTAAATGGCTCCTCAGGAATTAATGAGGGATGGGGGAAAGGAATCTCCCATCTGTAGGAGTTGCAGACCTGAGCAGTGCACGAAAAATCGTGCCACACGCAACCTCGCAAGAGGATAAGGCATGGGGGAGAAGCGATTGGGGGAGGCAGACGCGAGGGGAGAAAGAGAACTATGGCGATATGCAGAGTGAGTGATAACAGAGAGGAAGGAGAGTAACCTTCTCTCCTAGTCACTGGAAAACAGAGACGCAGTCTCACAACATCATGGTCTCAGCTCGGGGGTGGCTAGTGGTAAATCCGCTGGGAGTCGCTGAGCCTACGGTTGGGTGGAAATGAGCACCCCTCTCAGAAGTTGCATAACCCATGGTGTTACTTTATGATAAGTGTTTTTCCTTTGGCATCTTGAAATATATGTATTCTGACATTTATGATCATAAGCTGTGAAATTGTGAATTTTTTCATTATAAGAATGTCTGTATGGTGTCTTGATCCGTATTGGTAGTTGTATGTTTATATGGAAAGACTACATATGGCTTATGTTCTCATAAATCATTATTTATATGCATACTGATCTAATTCAGGCTTCACGTCTGGTTCTCGGGAGAGCAATACCCTTATCTGCCTCAGATAGTACCCTGGGTAAACCTCCCCATAGAGATACCCTTCTCGAAAAGCCCATCAAGAACCTAGAAAAAAGGACGTGAAGGTGCAAGGCCTTAAGAAATCCCTAATAAGTATCGAATCAACGGACAAGATCCCATCGGGAGATCGGTGGTCACTCACGACCATCAGATTGGAAGAAGAAACTGGAGTGTTAAGTGCCTTAACCCTGAATAGGTGTTGATCGACAGATGAGATCTTGTCGGGAAATCTGTGGTCACACATGACTGTTAGATTGGTAGGAGAAAGTAGGGTGTTAAATGCCTTACCACTTTGGCTTTCTGTGTCTTCATGGGTAGTGAAGAGATCGGGATCGTAGATCCCCAAGGTCCATGAGAACATCTGGACCGTTGATTTTTCCACGTCCAGGAAGTCATGGGAGAATGCATAAGTTAGGGACCTGTCTGAGCCGTCAGATCTAGGCTAGAAAACCCGACATTCGTTGGATCTGTCAGGAGATACCCAAGGGTTAAACCCCCACTGAATAGGGGCGAAAGCCCGAAAATAGATCTGGACCATCCGATTTAAGGAGGCCACGTGTCGTGAGATTTCCCATTTCGGGAAATTGGGAATCGTGAACTCGGGAGTTCTGGTGACGAGAGATCGGGACTTTCCATGGCGAAAACCTCGAGATAGATCTGGACCGTCCAATTTAAGGAGGCTATGTGTCGAGAGATTAACCACATCGGGAAACCGGGGATCAAGGATTCAGGAGTCCCGTGGTTGAGAGTTTCAACTCTCGTGATGATAAGTCCTGATGAACGGACGAGATTCTTTCGGAGGATCTCAGGGTCTATAACGACCATCATATGTGAGGAAGAGATGTCGACTTTAAGCTGGGGCATGAATGTGCCTTAGGTTAAGTGGCGAGCAGATCTGGACGGCCACAGTCCACCCGCCCAGATCTATAGCTGAGGCTTCATTCCGGAGCCCCCTTGTTGTTCTGCCT
>SNQJ01S0005765.1:336951-369810 GCA_010110895.2 Picea sitchensis
ATGGTGTGGCATGTGAAGTGGGACCCATCTCCTGTCACGTCGCCCACCGTGTCATGCTCCCCTCTTGCCACCTATACTCCACTCAACTGTGCGACAGGGCCCGTTCCTATTGGCCATTCTCTAACCCTATTGGGATTCGTCCCTATTGGCCAGTCGCTAGCCCTGTCGGGGTTCGGCGGTTGCAGAGTCGAACGATTCGACATTTCTGTAGCGCCGAGTCATGAATTACTGAGAGGCGCCATGGTTATTTGACCTATAATCATGACCCACGATCACATGGGAGTAGATAGAGAAAGAGATAGCTTACGCTAGGCCTCCGTAGATATTTCGGGGGCTCTGATTCTGCAGAAAGCAACGAAGAATTTGATTATGGTAGTGGGTGCGTTACACCTATGAAGTCCATTTATCCCTACTAACCATCTAATTGATAATTGAGGCACTGACCACACTAAAATATGAAGCCAGTAACTAACCTGAGCTATAACCAAGTGACTTAAAATAAATGACTAATACTCTTATAGTGTCTTATTAGTCACTATGTGCTACTATGAACCTATGGAAATAACCTCCTAATACTCTTTAATGGGAAAGGTCCATGGTAACTATGACTCCTACCACTGTATTTGATTGGAACAAGAGCTTTATGGGATATTAAGAGTAACCCTTGTGCCAGATCCGGAAGATATGAAAATGAGAAACATCATGTTCACTCCAAATCATATTTTTGGGTCAATAGGGGCCCTCCTAAAAAACTCTCAACATGATCAAATGATTGAACAATAAAGAAACCTTTGGAACAAAAGGAGATACCACATTTCTTAGTCAAAGATAAATGAACCCACTCATGTAAAGATGAAGCGAGAGGATAATATCTATCAAATAGGTAAATCACTACATATTTTTCATATAAATAATATGTATGGTTAAATTTAGTGCTAAAATATCCACCATTGAAACCTCCTCAGTATGGTCCATGATATAGCCACTAGAAATAGTTGAAACATTTGAAGTAGTTGGAGCAGTAGAATTGTGTTATCCCATAAACACATCCCAATTCCCACCATTCGTTCATGAAATTAAAGTGCCAATATAATAGTTGAATCACTAAAAATATGATAATAAAAACATTTAAATAGACCCCCCAACTATTTACCCTCGTAAAGAAGACATTGTTGGGCAATAAGAATTCTAAAATATTTTTCAATTGTTTCTTTAAATAAAAAGCATAACTGTGTGAATTCACCCATACACAATTTTTTTTTTCCAAACAACAGGTTAATCATAACCTTAAATTCTATCCATGTATTAATATCTATAGGAATGTTTTTTAAAACTTGATAAACAACCTTGGAGATGTTATAAAAAAATTAACAACCAAAAGTTTTGGTAGTCACTTTGTCGAACACCTTACATGAAAGTATTTTGTCAAACACCTTGAATGAAAAAACTCACCAAACACTTTTCCTAAAAAAATATCAAAAAACATATACCAATCATATTCAATACCTTGAAATGGATTCTATTTAAGAATTATATCAAACACATGCCAAGAGTTCTCAATACTTTGGTGGGTGAACACTTTCCAATAAAACATAATTAGGAAAATGTTATGAAACTACTAAAAACTAATTGAAATAATCTTATGAAATACATGATTTCCTTCAATTGAGAGTATTAATTATGCATAGGAACACCTTCACCAACACTAAATTCTCATATTTTCTCATGATAAACTACAAATCAACTTCAGAAACATGTATACTAAACCTTGAATAGTTAAGAAGGAACTCTAAGAAATTAATACATGCATTTTCCATCCTAACCTACATGGTGTATTAGTATCCATCACTTATAAATCCATTTGATTTTTCTTTACCGTCATCACCTAGTTCACCTTCAAGACCTTCATTTCCCCAAAGATTCCCATTACCATATTCCATTCTCTTCCTCATGTAGCACTGATCCGAGATGGATAATCATATACATTTTCATATATTTTAGTAATTTTTGGGTGGAAAAGTTTGAGGACTTAGCTTGCAGGGCCCATTTTAGTGGTAGATCCTAGTTTGGAGATTTGGGGTCTGAAACTTTCCGTAGCCATTGTGCGGAAAACAAATTTGCAAATTTTGAGGTAATTGTTTTTTGAAAATATCTCCTATCCACTTGAAGCTATTCTAAACATAAATACCTTTCTAATAGTGAAAACATCACCTCAATTGGAGCTCGTATGCAAAAGTTATGCCTCATGCAAGTTAACCTACCATATTGACCACCATGGTACAAGTGGATGCCATGCCAACCCCCATTACTCACACATGTGGGGCTGGACACATGTGTAATTTTAAGAATATTCTATAATATTCATAACATTATCACTAATTTAAGGGTTGAGGATGAAAAAGACTTAACCCTAGATGACTATTGGGCTATGTTAAATATTGGGTTGTGAGCAAGAGAAGGGGTTCCATTATTTTGTATGGTAATTGTTCCATAGTTGAGTAGAGCATATAGGAGGGGTATTTTGAGAGCATAATAGAAGAGGTAGAATATTTTGTAGTATCGATTTAAGACACAATGTTAAAGGAAACTCCATAGTGAATGCCCTTTCTTTGTACTTGCATTTCCTAACTAAAGAAAAGAGAGCAGAGCACATGCCTCACCTTCTATATGGGTTTTCTCCCATATTGGGTTTTCTAGTAAATATGATACATATTCATTAATCATATTATATTTCATCTATCTCGGTACTTTATTGGTGGAAAAATTAGAGGAATCAGTTTGCAGGGCCATTTTAGCAGTCAGTCTAAATTTGGAAATTTAGGTCCAAAAAAATGTCTAAAATATTCTATATCCATTTTGAGGCATAAAATGACACTTTTTTTATGGTCCAAACCTTATTATGGATAAATATTCTATATTCAAAACATTAATACCATTCCAATGGTGCAATAATCACCTCAATCAAAGTTCGTATGAGAAATTTATGCCTCCTGCAAGTTGACCTACCATGTTGATCACCATGGTGCGATTGGATGCCACATCATCCCCCATTAATTAAACATGTTTGGATAGCCACATATTGTATTTTATATAACATTTTATAAGTTCCAAACTAAATCACTAATTGAGGGTCAAGGAATTAAATACTCTAATCCTAGATGGCTATTAAGCTATGTTAAATATAGGGCCATTAGGAGGAGAAGGGGTTCCATTTGATACTATTGTATTTTGTTCCATAGAAGAGAAGAAAAACTGGGAGTTGGAAATTAAAGAGAATGAAAGAGGGGGTTAATTTTATGTAGCATCCTTACAGGACATACGTCTCAAGTAACTCCATAGAGAGTGCCTTCTCCTTTGTACTTGCATTATTTAAATACCGGAGAAAATAGAGCATAGTAGCCTAACCTTCTAGTTGTGTTTTCTCCCATAAAAGTTACCTAGAGAAAATATTTGTTTTATTTTATGGATGGTGTGTGATTATATTTTATTTTTCTCTATTTTCCTCATTTTATCTATTTCATGCATAAGTAGAAAATCAATAACTAAATATTCTAGAATATAAAGGAATTTAACCTTCATAGGTAGATTTCCATTTTATTTATCACATATGTTGTGACAAACTATTCTAGTGGAATATCTATGATAGTTTACAGATCATATTGGTAGCAGAACATTTATTAAGGTATTTGTGGAAAGTTGCAGGGATCTTGAAAATGGTTTGAGAATAAATTCATAGAACCCTAGCCATGGAAGACAAGTTTGTTCATAACAACTCTTAAGATCCAACAAAAGAGATATTTGAGAGGTTGGATGCACACATTGTCAATATAAACTACAATATGAACTTCCTCATGGTATCCCTAGAAAGAAATCTTAGACCATTAAGAGATGATGGAGGCTCTAACTCAGAGATCAAATCGGAGGGGAGATAGGGCAATCACGAAGGATCGAGAAAGGAATCACAGAAATAACATGAGAAAGAGAATCCAATTTTGAGTTTCATTAACCCTTCATACTGACTATTTATGATAGAAGAGGAAGTGGACATAAATCCATACCAAGGTGAGATTGATCCATTAAAATGAATCATTGGTTGCAACAACTAGAAGTGTATTTTTTCATTCACCATATAGATGAAGAGAAAAATATTTCATTTTCTATATTGAATTTAGAGGGCCATGCTTTAACCTGTTGGGAAATCCATACATAAAAAATTAGGCTATAGGGTGATCCATCGGTAACTAGGTGGGAGGAATTCATAACCCTCGTCAAGGCCCAATTCTACCCTATCATGTATGTAGAGGACTAATGAATCTGGTGGTACTACTTTAGGAATAGGGAGGGGACGAGTTTATAGGAGTAGATCATTGAGTTAAAAAATATGACCATCATGTTGGGCATATCTCCCAAGAACCCATATGTACTCATAAAGTATCTACGGGGCTTACACAATAATCTATGAAAGAAGGTGATTCTCTTCAAGCCCACTTCAAGCCATTGACAGTGGATGAGGCATGTTTACAGGAATAGTATATTGAAAACAAAGACCATAAGAAAGGGAAACCAAGTGGTTGCAAGCAAAAAGAGCACCCAGGAAGTTTCCAAGGAAGGGAAGAAGAAGTGGAAAGGGGGAAAGGATAAGAATACGAAAACCATTGCACATCAGTGCAAGTATCCTACCAACCATTGCAACCATTGAAATATTGATGGTCACACTGAGGAAAAGTGCTAGAAAATACATAAACAAATTTACCGACTTAATGAGAACAATGACCTCAAAACGAGAACTCTAGCCCTTAAAACCCATATTTTTGCATAAAAAACATGAAAATCAACCCCCAAATGAAAAAGTGGAGCTACCAGTAGCACCATTTTTTCTAATCGAATCAAAATTACAACATTTTTCAAGCATGGCCTTAAAAACTCATACAGTATCCTAGAAAAACCTTAAAATCAACACCTAAATAAAAAAATGATGTTTCCTAAAGAAAAATGTTTTTTTCTAAATGTTAAAATTATAGATAATTTGAAATCTTATTCGTAATAGTTGGTACCATTAAAACCAAAACCTCAAAATCAACCATCAAATTGAAAAGTACTGCTACTAGTAGCACCCATGCTAAAATTGGGGTATTAAAATGGCACATTTTTTTAAGTAGTGAAATAAATCATCACTACTATAAACAAAATCATAAAATAAACCCTTAAATGCTTACTTTTCAAATATCAGTTTATCATTCTAAACACAAGATAATACATAATGCCATGAAAATATCACCCTATACTTAAAAAATTCAACATCACTTTTTAATTTTTTTTTTACTTTTAATAAAAAAAAAAAATACAAATTACATTGAATGAAACATAAATTATTTCTTAAAAGTATTGTTACATTGTCCATATTCAAAATATATGAGATAATAAATTTTATTACATTCTCAATAATCAAAACATTTAATTCATAAAACATAGAAATGATTCATAACTTCATGTAACATCATATGTAAGTTAAATGCTCATTTCTAGTTACCATACAAACATCATATGGATAAAAAATAAGTAAAAATTTTCATACACGTATTCAAATTGACTCATGGATTATGAAATACCATCAGATTCTACATTGTCTTTAGGTGAATGATTGGATGAAGATGTAGATGATCCATACTCTTCTCTATTGTTGATGAATACACCATCTAAGTCGACATGAATGCCCAACAATTCATATGTCAAAAGCCTTATATATATACAACTAGGTTCAACAAACTCCCCTCTTGCAGTTATTTATTTTGGTAGCAACATCTTGATAATCTATGTTTTCCTGGAGCGAAGAGTTCATATCTTTGTCAAATTAAATTCATAAACAAGTATGCTAACATCCTCTAATTTTAAGAGGTCAGTGCGATGACAAGTTTTATTTTGACCCTTTACTTTTCTCTTTTTGTTGACATGTTTCTCAACCACCATATTTTTCTTGTACACACCATTGAATGGGTGTGTACCTATTTCATACCAATGCACTTCAATTTTTATAACATCTTCATTTTATTTTTCAATATTTATAAACTTTGAAATCCAAAATGGATAACCATGTGGATCTTCAGTCACTAAGACTGCAATCATGCTACCCTCCTTAATATCATGTATTGAACCCCTGTAAATTTATTCCATGGCTTCACGACTAGTGTTGTCTAACTATAGATATAAAAATTGAGGAAGATTTATAAACGAGTGAGTGAGCACACAATGAATTATGGTGATGGTCATATTTTCATCATTATGAATATTTGAAGCTATGAAGTAAACCCTTTGGCACATTTTTCCATTCAAAACCATACAACCAACCAAGTGAAACTGAATGAAATTATCTTCTTGTAATTTTTTTGGTGTACGGAAAAAATGTGGTAGAAGTGTTTTCTTTTGGTCCATGTCATCAATTATCATACCTAAATATTTTTTTGGAGCATCATAACACTTTTTTTCGATGTGTGTACAACTTTTTCCTTTCGCTTGATTATTGATTCTAATGTTATTGAAGAACTTTGACTATGGAATCTACAAATGACATAAAATGAAAATATTGATAATATGTTTTCATTGTTGATAACTATCTAATTTAAAAAAAAAAAAATAGTAAATGCATACTTCTTTCTACCCCTTTAGATTTATCTCTTCTTGATTTAAGAGTAGCACATATACTGCAAATCCCCATCCTTGACTTCTTTGGGATACAAACATTGTTGAATTGTTTATTCCATATTCTTGTAAAATATGCAAATGTAATAAAATTACCATTTCCTTCAACACCTTCATCATATTCTTTGTACAAGTTGTAGATTTCTCTCCTTGATAAATTATCTGGAATATGTATTGTGTCTCTATCTAGCATACAATCTCCATGTTTGGAAAATAAGTCATGCATGAATGAAAAAGTAGTGTTTTTTAATGACCCACTCTCTTGTCCATTATGTACCTTTGAATAAAATGAAGGATCTTTTTCCAACCTTGTTTGGATACTCAATAGACAAAAATTACCAATTGAGTAAATTTTTTTGAAATCCTTTTTGCAAAGTAAAAGATTCCCAATGTGATAATCATATCATGTATTTGAGGATATCATGCACCCCATTAAATATTAATTTTTCATGCTCTTATTCATTGAAAAATATGTCTTCCTTTCATTGAATGCCTACATGTAGTCCATGCTTTTCAAACAACTTTTTTGACAACATTCACTTGAAATCAAATAACTTATGGAAAATGATTTAGAAAGAAATTATTTACTATACCTTGTATAACTAGAATGATTTTGATTGATATAAAAAGGTCTAGTCCTGGTCCTAGAAACAATGTTTCTTTGCAATTTCTCCACTATTTCATCATCCTCACTAGAAGGAATTTCCTCATGACTAAAAGAAATATCAAGAAAAATATTGTCAAGAGATTGAATAAGAGAATTTTGATCACCTTGATTTGTTGCAGCTGAATGATTGAAAACATGATCTTCATTCCTAGGTCCATCATCATCTTCATTGGTAATATAATTAATAAGAGGAATATCAAACTCACTTGAAAAATGATTACCATCCTCACCAATTTCATTAGATCTTCCATGAAAACATTCACTTGAAGGAGAATCATCATCACCCTTAAGACTATAAATGCCATTAAACTCTTCTCTAACAATAATTTATTTATCATCAACAACAACATCATTAGTGCCTCTAAAATCGTTTCTTGGAGGAAAAACATCATCATCACCATTAGTGCCTTTAAATTTCCCACCTGGAAAAAGTTGTCCACCATCGACATAATCATCTTCACTACTTTTAAAATCCCCATTTGAGGAAATTATTCATCATCATCAATAGTTCCTTGAAAATCCTCACTTGGAGGAAAATTTCCATCATCGTCATCAATACCATGAAAATAATCACTTGGAGGAAAATTTCCATCATCATCATCGGTACCTCAAAAATCCTCACTTGGAGGAAAATCATCATCATCATTGTTACCTTTAAATTCCCCACTCTAGAAAGAGTGTCCACCATTGGCATAATCATATTCACTTATTTTAAAATCCCCACTTCAGGGAAATTCTTCATCATCCTCCTTAGTGCCTTGAAAAGTTTCACTTGGAGGAAAATCTTCATGAATACCTTGAAAATCCTCACTTTGAGGAAAATCATCATCAACAACATTGTTTCCTTTAAATTACCCACTCGGGAAAGAGTGCACACCATTGGCATAATCATCTTCATTAATTTTAAAATCCTCACTAGAGGGAAATTCTTCATCATCCTAGCTAGTGCCTTGAAAATCCTCACTTGGAGGAAAATCTTCATCATCCTCATCAGTACCTTAAAAATACTCACTTTGAGGAAAATCATCATCATCAACATTGTTTCCATTAAATTATTCACTCGAGAAAAAATTTCCACCATTGGCATAATAATCTTCACTAATTTTAAATCCCCACTTGAGGAAAATTCTTCATCATCCTCATTAGTGCCTTGAAAATCCTCACTTGGAGGAAAATCTTCATCATCCTCACAATACCTTGAAAATACTCACTTGGAGGAAAATCATCATCAGCAACATAGTTTCCTTTAAATTCCCTACTTTGTAAAGAGTGTCCATCATTGGCATAATCGTCTTCACTTCTTTTATCATCTCCACTTGAGGGAAATTATTCATCATCCTCATTAGTTCCTTGGAAATCCTCACTTGGAGGAAAATCTTCATCAATACCTTGAAAATCCTCACTTGGAGGAAAAATATCATGCCAATCATTTAAATTGTGATTAAAGTCTCCACTTTGACCTACATTTTGATTATTTTCAATATTATTAAAATGTTGAACATATTGATCATCATCATATTCCTCGTCTTTATCATTGGTGCCTTCAAAGTCCTATGATTTAGGAATTTCCTGTTGAACATGATGAATAACATTTCTTTCACTATGATCTAACTTATAACAAGATGAAAAATATGATGCCTCATTTACATTACAAAAATTCCCATCTCATTTTCTAGTCCCAAAAGAAGAGGTATGTGAACAATCTGTCGATTCCTCAGAAATAAAATCTTCTTTATTTGACAAATCCATCACTTCCGAGTAATAACATAGAATAATACAAATTCTCACCCTCCCCATGACAATATTATAACTTGTAGAATGAACTTTTCCCTCCAAAATTTCCCCCAAAAATATTCCCTCCAAAATTTCCCCGTCAAATTTTCCCTCCAANCCCCCCCCATATTTTTTCCCTCTAATATTTTCCCTTCAAAATTAAAAACAACTTTTAATCTATTAATTCATTATTTATTTGTTAATTACAATATTTTTTATGTTTGTGTATTTATCCCACATTTATTAAACTTAGCGATGATCCATATAATATTAGGTATATATGTACATAGTCTTGTTCTTTTTCATTTATCCCACATTTGTTACACTTAACATTAATTTATATCATCTTTGTTGTATATACACAATCTTTTATTGTCTTTTTAGATTGCATTAAATATTGGGAAGCATTGGTTAAATAGTTTGGAGCAATCTACAAGGGAGAAACATCGAGAAGTCATTCAAGGAGAATCTATCATTTTAGAGGTTAGTTATTTTTAAAATTCTTACCATTTACCAAAAAAACATTTATATGATCATATTTGAATTACATGATATTTTTTCATGCGAAACTTATAAAAAACCCTAAATTATTTTATAGATGTTTTATAAAAAAATTCTAAAGAAATCACAACTTTTTTAAAAAAAATAGACCTTTTTCAAAGAAATTTTAACAAAATTCTTAGGATTTTACGAAGAAAAAAAAAAACAAATTTTGGTATAGTTTTTATAAACATTTTACAATTTTTATTGTTTTTTAATAAATTTTTTATAGTTTTGGTCCATGTTGGTTAGTGGGAGGGATGCCCCTTCAAAGAGGACCATGACTTGGCCTACGGGGGTGCTCAGGATGATGCATGACATCTCCCCAACCCCCACATGGACAGGTTATGGTCTGCGGACCATAACTTGGCCACAGGGGGGAATCCCCTGCGTCTAAGCCCTGATAGCACCCAAGGCTTGGACGCATAGGGGGTTGGGGACATGCCCAACATCACTCCAACCCTTACGGCCAAGCCCTAGGCTGAGAATAACTCCATCCCCCACTGCATCCAATTCATGGTCGCATGGGTGCCACACAACTGTGACTTAGACATGGTGGGTGTTGGGGTGATGTCCTACATCTCCCCATAACCCCGGTGACCAAGTCGCAGTCCCATGGGATAATGAATTGGTTATGGAGGGGATAGGGATATACCTTCCATTGCCCCAACCCCCATGACCAATCCCTTGTTGTACCTAATTCTTGGTTGTGGGGGAAGCTCCCATGTCCAAGTCATGGGTGTGCCCGGGGCTTGGTCGCAGGGGCTTCAAGGGGGGTTGGGACGATGCCTGACATTGCCTCAGCCCTTGTAGGCTAAGACTTGGTCTCGACATCGCCCCAGTAACTGCATGGGTAAAAAAAAAATTAAGTTTAATTCTTATTGATCCAAAAATCGTTAGAAAACATTTATTTCTTTACATATATACATGCAGTATCTAACTTGATCCAGAATATTTTATTGATCATATTGAGGCGGTTTGCAGAATTTTGATGATGTGTGTTTTACCCAAAAACTCATGAAATGATGATTAACTTGTTGAATAATGAGATGACACAACAAAAAATAAAAGAACTCAAATTACATATAGATGACATACTTTTGTTTCATCTTTAAGTTCCCTTCAAGCCAATGAAAATTGTTTTCTCCATCTCAAATATAAAAATTCATCACAACATGTGCTCATAAAATCCAATTTAATGGACTCTATTTAATTCCATCTCTCAAAAAAAGAAAATACGTTCACCATTGAAATCCTTGCGAAATGTGTTATATATATGTTAAGAACCATTTTGTGGTGTGTTGGTATGGATGGATTCGTTAAGTCATGGCAGGTTATGGAGGTTGCAGGTTCGACCCCCATCGACTCCATGATTTTTGGTAACCCATGTCAATATAGGCCAATGGGAGGTCACCACGTGTTGGCCTCTCATTGGTTGTACATGCCACATGTCATCATACAATTCATCCACTTGTGCACCACTTGTCAACCTGTAATTGGACCATTTGGATTGTACCTTGACTGGTCATCTTCCAATAATCATGTACCATGTGTCACCCTTGTAGTGGTGACACATGTAACTATTTTTCCCATGTGTACTTTGACCTTTGACTTTTACAAGGTTTGAATGAACTTTGACTACTCATAACTTTTGCATATGAACTCTATTTGACTTTTTATTTGCATCATTGGAAAGATGACAACGTGCTCTACGCATTGATGCCATTTTCAAGAGAA
The DNA here is from genome assembly GCA_010110895.2 of Picea sitchensis. Taxonomy (NCBI): domain Eukaryota; kingdom Viridiplantae; phylum Streptophyta; class Pinopsida; order Pinales; family Pinaceae; genus Picea; species Picea sitchensis. The sequence goes on from SNQJ01S0005765.1 coordinate 348,365, forward strand.
TATGGGAAAATAAAATTTTGATCATTTATGGATGCCCTAGGACCTCTATGAGATTTTTATATCCTCCTGGACCTCTGTGAGAATTATTTATATCCTCTTGGATCACACCTTCGCACTGAATAACTTTTGTACCTCCAAAAGTATAAATACACAACAACATAGTGATGATAATTCACTCTTCCATCGTGTCGAATATTTTGGATTTTAGTCTTCATCTTGGGTCTTTGATATTAGGTACTAGATCGGTGTACTTATGTCTATTTCTCTAGAGTATGGCTCTGAATCTAGCCTCTCAAACTATCATTATTAGCTCTAGTTTTGGATCATAGATTCCCTGACAACAAAAGTCTTGTACCTATATCTCGTATTTCAACATCCATTCCCATCTCGTATTGTTTAATATAGTCCATCTCGGCCAATATGAAACCAAGTCGAATGTTGATCTATGCCTTGCCCTTTTGGACTTTTTATTCTTGTACTGTTGATGTATTTGTAGGAGTCCCTAAATGAATACTTTTTCCATTATCACTCCTACCTTGAAGAATAATGTTTCTTGTACTATTATCATTTGTACATGACTTACTTATGTTCAAGGTATACATCCACACAAACATGACATAGTATTTTAAAAAGATGCTTATATCATGCACCTTTATGTCTCTTATTTATGAAGAGGAATATTTCTCCTTTACCGACTCTATAAATTTTTGCATTACTTTGATGTTATTTCTACTCTTGATCAAAATACTCAACTTCATGCATCATTATGTTCCTTCACTTCTAGTTATTCATAATCAAGAATATTGTCTTAGACAATTCGATCCATATGTAGCCCTTCAGTTTATTACAAGACAATATAATTTTCCATTTTGTTGTCTAAATACTTATAAATATTTATAACAAGATTCCTCTCACTATAGAACAGTATGTATAAGTGGCTATCTAGAAAGATATCTAATAAGATTCCTCCCTCTCTAAAAAAATATTTAAAGGTGGCTATATAGAAATGTTTCTTAACAAGATTCCTCTCACTCTCAACATCACTTAAGGTGGAAATATAAAAACTCTCTTACAAAATTCCTCTCACTCATACAAGGTGGAAATATAGAAATTTTCTAGAGTCCCTCTCACTCTTATAATTTACAATGAGTGGATTACAAGACTTCTAATAAAATTTAGGAGATATACACATATGCATATTACATTTAAAAATATACATATTTACAATGATGGTTTACTTAGGGACTCATTCTTCCCATTGTACTGGGAGGAGTCTCACTTCCGACCTCTGGCAATGCCTCTAACAATGATGTTGAATCCAAGTAACCATTATGCCAAACTATAGGTCTTCCCAGTAACCTATATAACCTCTCCTTGCGAATACTAAGAACTATTTTTGTGTTTGGAGTAGCTTCCCCTGAATACATAAGTACCTGACCATTCTGAAATACGACTACATATTCAAATATTACAACTGAGAGTACATTTACCTTTAATTATGGAACATACAACATATGCTATATTCCCAAAAATCCTCCCAACTCGAGCTATAATATTACATATCCATACCCTTTTATTGCTTGTCTAGTGCTAGTTCTAGATCTCACATAGCAATCTCTGTTGGATTCTGATAAATTCAAAAATACCCATATCATATCAGTCATGTGGCAAGATGAGACACTGTCCACTAACCATTCTTCGATGTCTTCCTATATCACTTTTCCAAGACCAACCATTCGGAATTATTGTTTCCCAAGCCTTTCAGTAATACCATTAACTTCATCTGGAGTTGTTTATTTTCTTCTTGCAAGTGTCTTTAGATATTTTTTGTCCTTCTTCGAACATAAGGGCAGGTAAAATGTTGATTAATTCTCAATATGATGTCCACTGTTACTACAATAAGAAAATTTTTTATTGTTCCACGATCCCTTCTTATCATTGCATTTTTTCCTCTAACTTGAGAAATAATTTTTCTTCTTATTGGAGGGTTTTACTTTCATAGATTGTCTCCTTTGACACTTCTCCACATCATGGTTTCTAGTTCCATGGGAAGCACATAGATAACTAGACCATTTACCAGGGGGAAAATTCTTCGTTCCATCTCCTTTAGCATGCACATCTTCCTCTGGAGATGCCTTACACATGTAACTTTTCTATGGACTGGAAGGTAAGGAAAATTGCTTATGTAGGGCTTCTTCATTTGAAGTTTTATTTTCCTCAGCTACCCTCGATCATTCTCCAACTTGATGGGAAAAAGAATAAAATGAGGAGTAATATTTCTTGATCATTCCCTTTAAATCAATTAGTCCCTTTTGCATCAAAGACTTTACATTTTCACCCTACCAATATTCATGGATTGGTAATAATGGTGCAAATACTTGATTCCTGATTTGCAACTTTCTTTCAAACTCGTGAAAAGTACCCTTATGGAATTCCTCGTGACATAATAGTCAATCTTGTAGACTCTTCTTCTCTTCCTAAAGAGTTTGCAACTACATTTTTAGGTCATAATTCTCCTTCTGTATTTTCCGGTCAATGTTCTTCGAGAACCTCAATTTCATGATAACTTAACTCAAATTTCCTTCTTGATAAGAGCCTTCAAAATATTCACCAACTGAACTCTTGGATCTCATCACAACAATAGATTGCAAAACATGTCAAAAATAGATCTGACACCACTTTATGCGAAAATATTTAGACACAACTTATTTCTTTACATATATACATGCAATATCTAACTTGATCCAGAATAATTTACTGATCGTATTGAGGTGGTTTTCATAATTCTGATGATGTTCTTTCTTCACAAAAACTCATGAAATGATGATTAACTTGTTGAATAGTTAGATGACACAACAAAAAATAAAATAACTCAAATTACATACAGATAACATACTTTTTTTCTATCTTTAAGTTCCCTTCAAGCCAATGAAAACTACTTTCTCCATCTCAAATATAAAAAATCATGACAACATGTGGTCATAAAATCCAATTTAATGGAGTCTCTTTAATTCCATCACTCAAAATGAGAAAATAAGTTCACCATTGAAATTCTTGTGAAATTCTGATAAATTTGACTATAAAGTCGACCAATTTCTGAATTGGGTCAATTTTGCCCTCTTTGGCACACAAAACAAGGCATCAAATGTTCATTAATGAAAATATGAGATAATACTATTTAAAATGACTTCAAATCACAAAATAGACCTCAAATTCATTATCCTTGCAAAAAATCATGAAAAATGAGTATAAACATGACTATATTATGTCAATATACCTCATGACACATTTTACGAGACAACATATTTAACCTCTTCTTTTTCACACAAATAGAGACATCCATACGAACTTGAAATATATACCCTATATTGAAATTCATGCCACCTTAGGTTCTGTGCAAACCTCAGACCGCATGTGCATTGGTATCTACACCCAATATATAATCTCGAGCCCTCCAACCTCCACGTTGATATTTGGCAACTTAAATACTAAATTTGGTGAGGATCTCGTAACAAATGGGTGGTTTGGCCTAACGATTAAACCATCAGATAAAATGGTATAAATTGAGGTTTATATTCCCCATGACCCTTGAAATATTCATTGGTGGTTATTTTTAACACATGGTATATGTATTATATATAGTATATAGTGTAATTATATACTATATATATTAATATGTTGGTTATATGGAATATGGTATATAATATAACCATATATTATGGTTTTAAACTCACCGCACTATTAGGATACTCTGCGTATTGGATGTGGTTACATCGCATGGTATAAAACCAAGAGACAAGGGCTAGGGTCGAGGGATTAAAACCTTGGCCGTTTGGTCGCCCATTTGAAACTTAACACAAATTCAAATATATTATGTGTCATGTATATGTGAAGAACCATTGTGTGGTGTGTTGGTATGGAGGTATTTATTAAGTCTTGGGAGGTTATGGAGGTCACAGGTTTGACCCCCATCAACTCCATGTTTTTTTTTAACCCATGCCAATATAGGCCAATGGGAAGTCACCATGTTGTGGCCTCTCATTGGCTTGTACATGCCACGTGTCATCATACAATTTGTCCAGTTGTGCACCACTTGTCAATTTGTAATTGGACCACTTAGATTGTACCTTGTCCAATCAGATACCAATAATCATGTGTTGCGTGTCACCCTTGCAATCATGACATGTGTCACTCTTTTTCCCCATGTGTGCTTTGACCTTTGACTTTTACCAAGTTTGGTTGAACTTCGACCGCTCATAACTTTTTCATACGAACTTTGTTTGACTTGTCATTTGCATTGTTGGAAAGATGACAACGAGCTCTACGCATTGATGTTGTTTTCAAGAGAATTTAGGATGGTCAAATTTTGATCATTTATGGATCTCCTGGGACCTATGTGAGCGTTCTAGATCCTCCTTGACCTATGTGAGTTTTCCTTAGATCCTTCTGGATCACTTATGGTCTATGATTTTTTTTTAATTTATTATAATTTAAACATTTCTCAAACCTATTTTTTTTAATTTTTCATATAGTAAAAATGGTAGGAAAGATAATATCTATGAATGTATCTAGATCACGACCTGCAATAATGGCATCCAAAATTGGAACTGGGACCTCCATGAATGCTAGGAAACAAATTGATAACACATTTGTTCAAGGGCCAACACCTAAGTTGTCAAGGTAAACGAAGAATGTTAGAGAGTGGAAATCTATGGAAGGTGAAAAAAAACTATAATATTCTTTGTTTGTTAAAGGCAAACAAGGAAACAATGAAGAACATCTATATTTTTATTATGTCGAGTTTGAACATGTGCAAGGAAATTATCATCCACTTGGATTGTTACGAGATATATGTTTGGTGTCAGACACATATATTGTTCAAGCACTCGTGAAATAAGCCAAGATTTATATCAAGATTATATATTGTTTGAAATTGAGCAATTATAACAAGAATGAATGTTTTACAAAACTATGTTCATTTGTAGTTGAAGACATTGAGAAAGGCAATGTAAGTTTGTTTATTTTTATTTTTGTACCCTGTATTATTTTTAGTATCATGTTAATTTTTTAATTTTATTTAACAAGAAAATGTTATATTTTATTTTTATAGGATTTTGTTGAATGACATTCACATATGTTAGTGGGGATTTAATCTACATAGAAAAATATCATGGCAGTCATCAATGTCTTTCATATCAATAAGTCACAAGAAGGAAGGAAAAATAATAAAAAATTAACAAAGGTTGAAGTTGCAAGAGTAGACAGACAAGAACATGAAAGTAGAAAGAAAAGTACTCATTCTAGAAATACTCAAAAGTTTACATTTGAAGATGATGAAACTACAAATGCATATTTTGTTGAGATTAGTCCTAATCATGTTATCACTCCTTCTCGTAAGAAGAATAAACAAGAGAAATGCAAAAGAGCAATGCCCAGGGATGATTCCATTCCTATTGATTATGAAGAAATCATTGATTTAGATGAAACCCATTTAAATTATAAGAAAATGAAAGAAAATGTTTTTGATGATGAAGAATCCATTATTAGCTCCGAATATTATAATGGAAGTCCTAAAGGTAACAGAGAAATAATAACACCAGGTGCTGATCTATAGGACGGTATTATGAAAAAAACACAAAATGCCATTTGAAATAGATTAAGGATGACCAACTTAGTTGATGATGGCCATAAATTTCAGTGGAATGTGAAGAAACCTTATAAACCCATAGAAGGGAAAGAAAAATATCAAATTAGAAAACTACATCACTTGCATATTCACAATTTGAAATCATTGATTAGGTACAATCCATATGGACATGTGGTTGACTACCTAGTTCTTGTTGACCCAATGGAAGTTCCTAGTAGGGATGAATTTGATAGGTCAAAATGTTTTGACTACAAATATTATATGATTGGAGGAAATCATTCTATAGAGGATAGAAGATAATTGATGCAAGAATATCCCAGTAACCTTGTTTTTGAGATAGCCAAATATATAATTTATGTTGGTTTAACAAATTCAGAGGCAAAGTTATTGGCATGGGATCATAACACAAATAATGAGTATAGGATGTCCATGAATTTCATTCAAAGGGTGAGATTTATCCATAATGATTTTTCTGAAATATGTGGTGTGGAGATATCAAATGTTGATGTGAAGTTTTGGAAGCAATGTTGTTGTAATATCCTCAAATTTTAGAATATTAAATTCTAAGTGAACTTTGAAATAAACTTTCATTTTTGGAAAATCCGAATTTGAAATTTTGATTGTTGTAATTAATTATTTGATGACTGTTGGGAAAATATTTGACTTGCCCAACTATCCCCTTTTATTTTGACACATGTGTAAGACAAACTTTTAATAAATTAAATGATGGAAGACAAATGGAACAACCAGGTTAAAAATAGTTGACCATGACTCCATGAGTGGGGAACAGGTTTGAGTTACCTCAAGGCTGATTTTTACAAGTGGCAGAAGTGAAATTTGACCACTAGCAGCCCCTAAAAATCAAGGATTTGTACAGCTACGAATTTCCCCAGGGACGGAAGGAAATACCTAGGCACAAGGATGCATATTTTAACAACATATGGAGGAGGCAGGACATTGCTTAGTATGTCGGAAAATAAACTATTTTCTTTTATGAGCACTATTAGTGTGAGGCAAAGGATTTTTTATGATCTGTGTATGGTGACTATAGCTAAGGAGGATAATTCGGGTTTACCTTATGGACTCATGGTCAGGCTAGGGGGTGAGAAGGACAAGTGAACTTGGTTGTTCTATTCTATTGTTGGGTGGAATGTGGTTGTTTCATTTGTATTCCAGCATCAGTTTTCATATATGTATCTTGGCTTGCATTCCTTGTAAATGTTATATTTATGGTTACATTAATTGTTAGGAATGTGTTAATTGGGTATACATAAGTAAATTAGTTCTTAAGGTATTGTATAACCATATTATACTATGGCGGAACATAGTTGAATGATACTAGAAATGTTGCTTATTTGAAATATGATGGTTGTACTCATATCTTTAAATATATATGCATATTTGTATATATAGGTGCTCATACAAAACATATTAGATCTATGTTTAGATTCCTATTGACCCCTGGAGATTATGCATTTGGATTACTATTCAAATCTGTACATAACATGACACTGTAGAAAAATATTGCAATAGGGAATAAACTTAGAAGGTGTTCTTATCAATTTGATAACATGCAAAGAATAGGTAGAAAGAATAATAGTCTGAATATATTCTTTATTTTATCTATTACCAAAGAAATATAGTAATTCAGTAGACTACAAAGTGTCTTGCAAAAATCACTATCGTATTCAAATGAATCTTGTTCAAACTTTACATTTAGAGTACCAAAAATCAAGAATTCCACATCCTTCTGTATTGTAAACAGAACCCTAGGAAAGTCTCTACAAAATTTTGTATGTAGCTGAAGATTAATGCATGCATAGATCGATCAAGGAAGGAAATGGAACTTGAATACATTTCGAGGTAAGATACTTCCTTAATCTGATTACACCAACTTGCATAACCTGCAAAGGAAGTCAAAGGAAGTAAAATGAGGGTTTAGTAAGTGTGCTAGAAATTTAATTATGTGTAGATCAAACAATATAATAATTCAAGGATAAACCTTAGCTTGAGTTATGAATTAGATCAATGGTTAGCGCTAACTTTGACCTTCAGCACTTTGGGTGATTTCTGATGTTAGAAATTGGTTTTCCCCAAAGTACATACTCCTGAAGCGACATAACTTGCTGATGTCACTGCTGACTTGGCATTGGTCGAGTGGTTTCCATGTGTCACTTAGATTCGTGACTTGCTCGTACCTGAAATACCAATTTCATCTTGACCCTTGTCATCATCTGATTGTGCCACATTTCCTTGCTGACGGGGTCTACTGACATAGATCTCCTGTCATGGCACATATCCTCCTACTGGATCTAATGACTGTGATCAGTTCTAGATCAATGGTCTAGATTCATTTCGGCCTTCAGGAATTTGGGTTATCCATTCCCAATTCTCCATTCTCCCGAAGTGAGATTCCCCGAATAAATCTTGAGCAACATGAATTCATCTAATGGCCATCTTTGACGCAAAAATCCTAACACAATCTAACAGTTTTTTTTATATTTCGGCTATTTCGGGATCTTGTGAATTCTTGATCAACGACTGTGATCAGTTCTAGATCAATGGTCTAGATTATTTTTGGCATTCGGGACTTTGGGTTATACTCTCCTATTTCCCAAATATACCAAAGTAAGTTTTGTCGATTAAACCTCGATAATCTTGACATCATGTGATGATCCTTTTTTAACCAATCCAACGGTCGAGAATTCTCTCGGAGTAGATCAATGATTAATGATGATTACGGGTTCCCAACTTGCACGACGTTTAAAAATATCGTCGAGTTTCTTAATAGAAACTGCTCGTTGATTCCAATCATAGATCTATTGGCGGGTGACCATCGATGGTCGGTGTGGATTGCGGAACCTTAAATTGTGCATGGTTTAGCCCGTCGCCCAAACTCCGCAATTTGAAGTTGTGTGATTGTTGGTGGATCAAACAGAGTCGTCTATATTTGAATCGATGAGAACTGATGGTCTAGAAAAATTGCAAGGTTGGAAATAACGTGTTGTTTAATTTTCCCTTCGTGCTCTGCAATCAATCCCTCCCCTTGATCTGGCACTTGCGTATCCAATGGTCACTACTTGATCTGATCATTGACCAATCCTTCAACGATCATTCTCTTGTAATATGACCGATCTGACGGTTGAGATATAATTCTTCTAAACTCTGACTTCCCCTCGATCTAATAGTTCCTGATTTTTTTGAGATCTATATCAACGAACAAGATTCTTTGCATGCTACCTCTCCTGAGCTTTAGAGTGAATTCATTTTCACATCGCGTTATGTCTTTCTGTGTGACTACTCCTTAAAACTATCTCAATGAGGAGGATTCTTTCTTGAATCCTTTGGAGTTTTCCTGTGGGGATTTTGATCCCAACAACTTTTCTACATTGCGCTCTTCCTTCTGAGCTTTGATTAATGTCCTTACTTATGAGCTTGAATCTCTACATACTTTTTGATATTTTCATTCTCTGCTAACTGTTATATTTTTGGCATCAATGACAATTGATCACTGATAACTTATTAATGACAATTCACCATAACAACTTATCATCACATCACAATGACATCGACTGTTGACATCAATGAAAACATATTAAAGACCATATTTCCAACAGGTCATGGTCACCAAACTCTTCAATACAAATAAGTGTGTGATTTATAATCCATTAACGACACTATAATGAAATATAACAATAAGAGACAAGTGGAATTTAAATCTTCTTCGTCCTTTAAGAGGGATAATGACAAGGAAGTAAAACTTATATTCATTCATTAAAGGAATAAGATATATATAATGGATTATCTCTGTGTCACAAACAATGTTGGAGATTCATGGGACTTTAATGCCCTCTAACAATTTTTTTTTTTTATTTGGGAAATTTGGGGTACATTACATATGGTATCAGCATTGAAGGTTACAACACTTAGACCTAAGGGCAAGGCCAAAATTATTTTAATTATTTGATTTCTTTTGAAGAAAAACTAACAAATATGTTTACTGTTACAAACATGAAAATTGTTGGTTTGTTGTGATAATGTCAGCACAAAATTAAGAAGAAATCAGACCCGAGGAGAATCCAAATCAGGGACTTCCTAAAGAACCAGAGCATAAAACAGATGGAAGTTCGATCACCCAGGTTTTGGAAACAATGAAGAACCTCATCGTGGAATTACAAGTGTTTAAAGAAGATAACGAAAAAGATGAAAAAGGCATAGGAAGACCAGTTAGAAATAAATGAAATGTTGCTACACCATATAGTAACCAAGAGGATCCCAAAGAACAATGACAAAGAGGAAGAAGTCAGCAAAAGGTCCTCTAAAAAATCTATTCATGAAACAAAAAATGAGAATAGCTCTTCTGAAGACACACACATGACAGGAAACAAAACAACTATGAGAAGAAAAAGAAAACAAGTACATCACCTGGAAGGCGAATTCAAGAAAATAAATCTGTCCACCTTTGATGGAGAATCAAGGACAGGTGAAGAGGTTGAAGCATGGATACTAGATATAAAGAAATACTTCCATATTTACAACTACTCTAGTAATATGAAAGTTAGAATGACCATTTACAACTTGAAGAGAAAATCAAGTCTCTGGTGGGAAGACCTAAAATTGGCTAAGGGATTGAAAGAGAAACAAATGGAATGGTCTAATTTAAAAAAATATTTCAAGAAGCAATATTTGTCAGAAAGTTATTACGAAAGAAAAACTAAGGAATTATATGAGCTAATTCTAGGACAAATGATCATGAACGATCTGATAAATAAATTTCTATAACTATTGAGATTTCTACCATACATCAAGGAAGACAAAGTAAATATACAATGATTCTTTAGATGTCTACCATGGTCGTACAAAGACACAATTGAATTTGACAATCCCAAGTATTTAAATGAAGTGTTTAGAAAGGCTCGAATGTGCTATGCTTAGTACAAACAGAGGTCTGAAATTCCCAAGGCATGGAAGGACAAGAAACAAGACATAATGAATCAACGAAAGAAAGGGTTCCAACCAGCCCCTTTCCGTAATATGGAAAAACATTTCCAAAAGAAGGACTATCATTCAAACACCCAAAATGGTCAAGGGGGAGGTAGGTCAGTTAACCTAGGAGTCAAGAAAGTTGGGGATAGCCCCAGAGAACCATTGAAGTGTTGGGAGTGTGGAGAACCTCACTTGAGGAGAAATTGTCCATGCTTAATTTCCACAGCAAGAACTTCAGTCCATAACCTGCAAGAAGCTTCAAAAGTAGGAGATATGGGCAAAAGTGTGATCATAATTAATGCAGCTATGGATGGCAGGAAAGTTGATCATCAATCCACTATCATGGAGGTTGAAGGTAAAATTCATGATAACTACATTTCCATATTAATTGACCCAGGAGGTAGTCTGAGTTATGTCACTCCTGGTTTAGTTGAATTAAACAAGCTCAAGAAAGTAAATCATGCTAAGTCTTGGTTAGTACAGTTAGCAACAGGGACCAAGAGAAAGGTAACAAATTTTATTCCTGAATGTGAACTCAACATATACGGTCAAAGTACAAAGTTAGATATGAACATTTTACCTTTGGGATCTTACGATTTAATAATTGGAATGGAATGTTTAGATAAACATAAAGTAATATTAAACTGTTATGAAAAGTCACTTATTTACATAGACGAAAACAACACAGTTAGGACGATACAAGGGATCAAAAAACCAGTTTCGGTTAGGCAGATATCAACCATGCAGTTTAAGAAATGTATGAACAAAGGTTTTCAAGTTTATGTTGTTCAGGTAACTAATCTATTAGAAAAGGAAAACAAACCTAGTTTAGAGGACTTTACAGTCCTACATGGGTTTAGAGGTATTTGTGGACGAAATACCATAACTACCTCCAATAAGAGAGATATATTTCTCTAACGATATTCTACCTAGATCTGCCCCGATATGTAAGGAACCTTATAGAATGAGTCTACCCGAATTAACGGAACTAAAAATTCAACTGCAAAAACTGTTAGATAAAGAATATATCATACCAAGTGTCTCACATTGGGGAGCATCGATTCTCCTCGTTAAAAATAAAGATGGGAGCTTGAGACTCTGCATTGACTATCGAAAACTAAATAAGATGACGATCAAGAATAAGTATCCTTTACCCAGAATTAACTACCTGTTTGACCAAGTTGGAGGAGCAAGGATCTTCTCTAAGTTAGATTTAAGGTCTGGTTATCACCAAGTCAAAATAAAAGATGAAGACATAAATAAAACAACATTTAGAACACATTACAGAAACTATGAGTTTGTCGTAATTTCGTTCAGTGTTACTAATGCACCAACAACCTTTATGTGTTTTATGAATAGTATATTCAGTCAATATCTAGATAAATTTGTGTTGGTGTTTATCTATGATATTTTAGTTTAATAAAAAATGGAAGAAGAACATGAACGAAATTACGCTACACATGATTTGGAATTAGCAGTCGTAATTCATTCTTTGAAAATGTGGCGACATTATTTAATGGGGAGAAGGTTTATGTTACTAACTGACAATAATGGTGTAAAGTTTTTATTCAGTCAACTAGATCTCAACGCAAGGCAAGTGAGATGGCTAGCCTTTTTAAGTGAATTTGATTTCGAAGTACGACACATCAAAGGTAAATAAAACAAAGTTGCAGTTGCTCTAAGTTTAAGGACTAATAGACTTTATGAGATAAGTGTTAGCAAAGAAGAAAATGGCATCGAACAAAGAATAAAATATGCAAGCAGTAATGACGAAAAGTACATCAAAACAACAACAAAATTGCAAGAAAATGCAAAAAAATTGAACAAAACATATATGAGTTTAGATAAAAATGGACTGCTAAGGTTAAAAAATAGGTTGTATGTACCTAATTATACTGATTTAAAATCAACAATTCTCGACGAATTGCACAAAAGGTCGTATTATGGTCATCCAGGATACCAAAAAATGATAACAACCTTAAGAAAATTGTTTTATTGACCTAAAATGAAGAGTGAAACAACTGAATATTTATCTAAATGCTTAGATTGTCAACAGGTAAAGGCTAAACATCAGCATCCATCTGGTCGGCTACATCCCCTACCTATACCAGAAATGAAGTGGGAGATTATCTCGTTGGAATTTATCATAGGTAATGATTATGGCTCAAAAGAAAAATGACTCGATTATGGTAGTGATTGACAATTTTAGCAAATCTGCACATTTTATACCTATGAAATATACTTATAAAGAAATTAATATTGCTGAAATTTTTATGAAAGAAATATTTAGATTCCATGGAATTCCTAAGATGGTGATCTCCGACAGAGATGTAAAATTTACGTCAATGTTTTGGAAGGAATTTTTTGTAGGATTAGATACTAACCTGAATTTCAGCAGAAGCTACCATCCACAAATAGATGGGCAAACCGGACGAATGAATTAGATTGTGGAAGACATGTTACGAATGTACGTGAGAACGAAACCAAATAAGTGGGAGGAGTACCTACACTTAGTTGAATTTTCTTACAATAATGACTATTAGACATAAGCCAAGATGAGTCCCTTCAAAGAATTATACGGAAGGAAATGCACAACCTCGATTAGTTGGGATAGTCCAGCTGACAGGATTATGATGGGACCGGAAATGCTCCAGGAAATGAAGAAAATGATAAAAATGGTACAACAAAATTTAAAGGAGGCCTAAAACTGACAGAAAAGTTATGCAAATTTAAAAAGGAGACACCAGGAAATTCAAATTGGGGACCATGTGTATCTAAAAGTCAAAGAAAGTAGGACCTCTCTAAATCTAGGAAATTGTTCAAAGTTGGCGCCTAGGTTTTGTGTCCCTTCGATATTTTAACTCGAATCGGACCTGTGGCGTATCAACTAGCACTTCCTGCAAACTTAAAAATTCATAATATTTTTCATGTTTCCTTATTAAAAATTTATACTCATGATCCTACTCACATCATTGATTGGAACATGGTGCTGGTGGAAGCAAAAGGCGAGTTCCAAGCGTAACCTCTATGCATTTTGGACGGGGAAGAAATAGTACTATGGAACAGAGCCATCGCCCAGGTAAAAGTGCAATGGAATCACTTTATCCCTGAGGAGTTCAATTGGGAATTGGAGGAAGATTTGATGAAATCTTATCCAACCCTATTCCGAGAGAGGAACGAACATTGAGGACAGTGTTGTACTTAAGGGTGTTATAGCAATATTTTCCTCACCCTATGCAATCTTGCACAAATGGCCTTTTTCCATTTCCCTATGCAGACTTTTCATCCCTTTTTGCAAATCCCAGAGACTAAAAATACATTTTTTCCACATGTACACACCTTGCCTACTATACATCATGCGTATACGTATGTTGCACCACTAAAACCTGCGTACATCGGTATTTGTGCCCCAAAATGAAAAATGGTGTCGGGTTTCCATGTCACGACATGAGATCTATGATCCTTGGCCTTCCATATATTGGAAATGCTCTGAATCGGCCATTGATTTCCACTTGAAGGCTATAAATGGGCCAATTCCAAGCTATGGAAAGGAGGAGAAAGAATTCAACTTTTAGAGAAAAGTTACTCTGGAGAAATTATTTACTTCATAATGAGTATGCATCCCTTTTTCGTTTAAGTCTAAACACAGTGTTGAGCCCCCAAGCTCCTCCCTTATTGATTGAGAACCTCATTGTGTCTCTTTTATGAGATGCCTTTGGTGGAGGATTGAAGTGGTGGAGGCCCAGCTGGAAGGAGATTATTTTCTCGGTTCTGAACCATGCCGACACAAAAGTGTGTAACATTTTCACTTATGTTGATCATATATTAATAGAAATACTTTTTTTCCGTCCAATTGATATCTTTCAAATATTTGGATTATTATTCCATGGGCGTATTTGTCATTTTTATTAATGGATTATGCTATTGAATGTGCTAACATCATATATTATCACCATATGCTTTCTTTGCTTGGTTGTTGAGGACTAGTTGCAGGTATATTTCTTTGGGTCAAGTGCTCAATGGTGGACTTCATTGAACGTATGGACAAGGTAGGCCTTTTATCTTGTCTTTCTAGCATATTCATTTATATAGCATACTTGAGAATCAAGTTTATTTTTGCAGTCATTTATCTCTGTTTTGGTTTGCCCCTAGCCATATAGATATTTTCCTTGTAACATAATTGACGACCATATTGGGGATTGAATATTCTTTCTTGGTGTACGGAGTGTTTTTCTCCTTAGATTTCTATCGTTCTTATTGTGTTTATTGTCGTATCATTGCTTGACAGCCTCTGTTCACTCTGGGTCTGAGTTTTTCAGCCTTCTCCCTTTCCTAGCTTTGTTTTTGAAACATATATGTGGTTTTTTGCTTGACAGTCGTGTATATACATAGGCTGTCCTTCTGCAAATTGTGTACATATGCGTTGTTTCCTTGAATAGTCGTGTACATCAGCCTTATTTGCTTGTTTATTGGGTTTTGTCGTTGTTGGGTTTGTTTTTTGGATTGATGAGTCTTCTTGGGTCTCTATAGTGACTATTAAGTGGTTGTGGGATGACAGGAAACCTGTCTTTGGTTGAATTTTTGGGCGGAGTCTTTCTCATCATCTTTTCATTTTGATTATCCTTGTACATTGGGATGGGTTTTTTCTCTCCTTGGTATTCTACTTGAGTTGTCTACTTCTATACATAGTAGATTTTTTATATATCAAGTTGTTGTTCAGTCCATGCATTTTCATTTTCCTTATATTGAAAATACAAAAATATTAGGCATTTTTTATTTCTTGGCATTTTGATCTTTTGGGTCTTTTTCGTTATCTTAGTGCATGCAAAGAAAGATTTCATTTTTATTTCATAATTTCAGAGTTGAAATTGAAAAATGCATTTGTTTTAAGAAGCATATCATTCATTGAAAATTGAAGTTAGGACTTTGCATTGTATTCATATTTACTTTACTTGTTGAGTCATAACATCATGAGTTTCACTACCATACCTTTTTTAGTAAGCACGAACATTAAAATTAACGCTATAATTTAAAATTGATTAGTCACGATTTTATTTTCTAGGGTGCACAAACTAGCTTAGGATTTAGTGCCTTGGAATAGGATTTTGTGAGTAAACTTCTCCAAGGCTATTAAATCAACATATGTGTCTGACAAAGGGAGTGGAGAAATCCATTGTATAATTGGTAATATCAAGAGGCTCTTCTCACACCAGAGTTAATCATGAGGTCGCACAAGGTTGGTTGAAGGGATATCCCATCGATACCTTCTTAGAATCAGAGATATTTCTAGGGATCTATTCATATGTAGGGATCTTGCTAGTGACTTTACCTCCGTGAGAGGTGGTACTTTCAAGGTTTCGGGCTTTCTACCCTGCCCATATGGTGGACTTGATTTATGACTGCTCGTCTGTGCATCGGTTATACATTGTTTTCTTAGTTTCTTGATTTAGGTGCAACATAGGTTACTTGCATGGGTTATTTTGGAGGTACCTTGGGTCAGATAAGGGTCGAAAAACACACAACCTTTACAGAGGATTACCTCTCCGGGGGGATCTGACCGACTGGATATTAAGCCCACAAGGGCCCTTATAATTGATTTTGTTACCTCTGATCTTTAGCAGGGATTATCAGGCCCCTCTTGGGCGAGACATACCTTCTTTCAACCACATTACCTCGTTTGTGTGTGTTGGCCCTTGACCAAGTTTTGAGGATTCTTGGTCATGTTTGACCTAATTTTGGGACTTGATAGGCTGTCGAAGGCGGAACGCAAGACAAAGCGGATATCGCGAGATCTTGGCCCCTTTTAGGGCCATTTTTGGGATTCAGGATTATGTAATGGGTATGGGATGTTGGCCCATGGTTTTACCCATTCTTAGGCCTATTTTATAATGTATAAATAAGTAGCTAGGCGATGTAAGAAAGAGACCTAGGAGGCTGGTGTGCTAAGTGCTAGAGTTCGATCTATGTGATCAAGAGTTGTAAGTGCTTTGTGAACACTGTGTGAGGCTATCAAGGCTAGTGCAAGTAACTGTAAGAGACTGTGTGAAGGCTTGGTTCTATACCCTAGCTAAAAAAAGAAGGATCTGGCAGAGTGCGCATAGATCTCCTGTCTTCTACAGAGTATAACTTGGATGCTATGTACCTGTAAGAGTCTTGACCAAAGATAATAAAGAAGAGAAGAGTTGGTGGACGTAGCCCCAGGGTGCGGGTGAACCACGTACATGTTGTGTTGTTATTCTTTGTGCAATGCATTGATATGTTTATGTGTTTACTTACTTAGTTCTTTAATATAGATGAATGATAGATAGATCTGTTTGATTCTTAGAGCTTAATAATATGGATGGATTTTAGATATGACTTATGTAAACATGCTTAGTTCTTAAATACCTTAGATCTGAATGAATATTGTGATACTCTGTAATTAGGGTTTAACTGCGTTGTAACTAAGACTGGATATTGATGAATGTTAACTGTTGAGTGCTCTGTTAAGTGTTAGAATCACAGATCTATGTCCCAACTAAGGTTGCATACATCTGAGTCCTACAACCGCCCATTCCTCTACCTCGAGTGAGACTTCACCTACTTCGCAGGTGTTTTTGAAAGGGCCGGTAGTTAGGGTTTTGTTGGTGCATTGTTGTAGCATTGAACCCTGGGTCTGCCCCTGTGCTAACAAATGGTTCTATTGTCAAGACTGAAACTGTGATTGCTGGGAATTGAGGAAAAATAAGCTTTGTGCAAAGATCTGACCTGAAATTGTGAAATCTCTGTGTGTAGATATGTTGCTCTAGTGCGCAGTATTCTAATCAATCTGTGAAGCTCTATGCTAAGAAAATAAGTCTGATCTAAAGAAAAGAGGTGAGATCTGAATGCTTTGTGCTCTGATAGAGGTAAGAATAGTGAAAAGTTTTAGATCTGGAAGCTTTGTGCTCTGCTGAAGATAAGATTAGTGGAAATTTTTGTTTCTAAAGTATGGATCTTGGTATGTTTGATAAGATTTGTCCTAGCTTGAAGCCTAGGGAACTAATAGAAGAAAGAAGATTTGATATGATTAGATCTGATAAGAATAGTGAAAGATATGTTATACCTATGCATAGAGAGAATGTTTGGACTAACAAATGGATGCAGGATCCTAGAAAGAATTTTTTGCAAGTTAGCTACCATGATCCTAGTGCGCAGTACAGGAAATGTTGGGGATCATTTAAGAGAAAGAGGGGATTAACCCTTTGTTATAGTTTCAAAAGACCGGGACATATGGCTAAGGAATTCCCTGGTAGAAGACCTAGTTGCCTCTATTGCAAAGTTATGGACCATGAAGTTTTGGATTTCCCTATAGTGATTGCTAAGGTTGAAAGGATGAATATGAGAAAAGAAGACCACGAGAAAGGTCAAGCAACTGAAACCATGACAGAACCCCAGAAAGAATAAGAAAAAGTATTGCTACATATGAAAGAAACCCTGAATGACCACAAACATATTAGCTTATCATGGATCTTCAAAGAAAAAGAGTGCATTGAAATAAGAATAGGAGATTTTGACATTGACTGTGTTCTGGATGAGGAAAAATGGGGGAATATCATGACATAAAGAACTTGGAAACTTTTAGGGGAGCCTTATATGATTCCTTCATTGGGAGGAATAGGATTATTCAGAGGAAAGATGATAACCCTATGTGGAAGACTTACCCAGATATCTATAAGTGCTCATGGAACTTCGACAGAGGAATAATTTGAAGTTGTTAATTTTATTGAGAACAACGCTCCATTTTCTATGTTACTAGGAAAACCTTGGATTGAAGGAGATTAGGCCAGAAGGAAAGAAGAAGAAGTCTTAGAACAAAAGAAGCAAGAGTTGAAATATTTCATGAATAGGAAGATCACACACTTGATTGAAGAACAAGAGAACCGATCAAAGCTATTTAAAATAAGAGACTTGGATGTCTAAGTGGGAAGAACACTAGAAGACCCACAAAAGACTGAAGTACCTATTCCAGATACAGATGAAGTATTACCCTTGATTTCTAGGAAAGAATATCACCAACGCGAAGTTACTCTGCCAAAAGAAGATAAGAATCGGAATGGAAAAAGGAATACTGAGACGAAGATCACTGGAAAGAAGGCCCGAAAACTAAGTAAAAAGAGAGCTAAGATCGAAAAGTTACAGAAGGTTCTAGAGGGAACTTCACAGAAGGAAAATTTGCAAAATTGGAACTTCGTCAAGATATCAGAACTGCGTCACATGACACTTCACCATGGAAAACCAATATAGCCATTGGATACAGTATAACCGTTAGACCGACGACCCAAATGGGTAGAAATGCATATATGGTCAGAAAGTTCGCCACCAGACTGTTGGGACCGCACCATAACGGATAGAACTAAGTTAATGAAGGCTTCTCATCCATTGCAATAGATCTGTTGCCAAGTTATCTATTTATCCCTTCGCGCCACACAAAGAGAACACTTTTTCCAACCGTGACTATCTGAGCCTAATAGTTGATTTCTCACATTGATCATTGCACTATTTCGATCCATCCTATTGCATTGAGCAGCTACTCTTTGAACCTGAGATATTCAACCACGAGCATGTATGTCCGAAGAACTTAGCGCACTCAAAGAGTCTGCGAAGGAAGTACTCATTGACCTCATGACTAAGAGAGTCATGTATGAAAGAGTGATGTCTATGGGTGTACAAGTGTCATCGATGAGAGGAGTGCAAGCCTCTCCATTGACTGCTCGAAGACTCGGACCATCCCGACCATCGGTGAAAAAGAGAACCAAACACAGAGATGACCTAGAAAATACGAAGTTGATATCAACCATATTGCCTGATTACATCCCACCTCTGTCTGACATGGTGAGTCATTATAGTGTGCCAAGATATTTTGAGTACACCATGGTTACTGCATACCTCCCAAAGGGGATACACGCAGTTCGAGTGCAACAAGACAAGATTGCAGTGTTGAAGTTCAGTGACTTCAACCTCAGAGATTGCAAGAACTATAGTATGCTCGCCCTGTATAAATACTTGACCAAGACAAAGGGGAAGAACTCAAAGATAATCCCCCAACCATGGACAATGAACCTCGTGCAGTCCACCCTGTTAAACGTAATGCAAATCCCATACTTTGGAAGGCACCAGGAAGTCAATGCCTGTGTCAAGCTATTTCTTTAATGTTACCATGGAAGCTAATTATGGCTATACTATCGTATCATAGTCGATCCGACGTTGATCCATAGGATCATGGGATTAAGTATGCAAGGACTTGACCCGCAGGAATTCTATCTAGGAAAATCCACAGATAGCGCACTAGCACAGAATATCAAGCATACATACGGCAATGTTGAAAAGGGGACATGAGGCTACAAGGTAGCCTCCATCCAAAATGGCACAGTACGCCTAGCCTGTCAGCTAATAGCCGGAAAGTTAGTAAGGAAGAACAGACCTACACAGGTCATAGGCTTTTTCGTTGACCTCACAAGGAAGTGCGTGGAAGGTTTACAAATTAACTGGGTGAAGTACCTAGTTAATCAACTGGAACTAGACTGTTGTGAAGCACAGGATCAGGGCTACAAGTTTCACTTTAGCTGGCTCCTGATCCTCATCACTTTTGTTGCCTGGGATATGCCGGAAGGTTCGACCTTCCAGATATTGAACCGTTCAAGCCGCTTGCTACAAAGTTCACCACACTCTGGTACTCAAGTGATATGAACAAACAGTGGTAGTCAAACATTTTTTTTCACACATATTACCTTCAGCTAAAGAGAGCCATCAAAGTTGAACCTCGCATGACTCTGAACACCCTACAGAGGTTCTGACCCCTAATGAAGTTTTCCGCAGATCGACACTTCATCTACCTTACAGCATGAGTTGATGAACATAAGGAGTAACTTCAGTCATACTACAAACTCACGGAAGAGGACTTTGAGGAGATCAGTAAGGAATGGTCGGCAAACCTCCTTATTCTGGCAAACCCTGCAGATATTTCTAACCCTAACATCCCAAAGACCACACACAAAGAACATGATACACGCGGACCCAACAGGACAGAGAATACCGATGAGGTCCAAGACTTAAGTAGTGCCTCAAGAAAGACTACTTCAGTATCACCTAACCGAGTGGGTGTGTAACACACCCACTATCATAATTTTTAAAAACTTTGGATTAATCTCCCACAAGTGAGAAATCTCCAGAAAACTAACATTTGCGAAATGCCAACCCCTGGTTGAGTATCGGGATTCGGGGTTTGCGGTGCTGCGGTGCACACGTACTCGGAATTCCTGATCCTCCGATTCCCGATGTGCTCCTAGCGTATTGGATTTTCGGCTAAGTCCTAGTCAATACGACCACAAAGTTCACAAGACCACAGTCTTAAGTTCTTGTCGGGGTTTGGCGCCTCTCAATGTTATGGCACACGAGTCCCTTGGACTCTCGACGCACCTTTACACTGGCTAGCCCCCTTGGCTATACCATGGTCCATGTGACTACTTACCATATGACTGTAACCGTATAACCTTCCATCGGGGTTTCGGCATTTGCGATGACATAAAACACGTATACTCGGGACTCGCGATATCCCGATCTCCGATTCTCTCCGGATGCTCAACACGTGTCCCTTGTATCAACGGCCTATGATGGTGTCGGAAATTCGCATATCGCGGTTTCGCAATGCAGGGTTTCATGTCCTTGAAATCCCCGATACGCCGATTCCCGATATGCCGATGGGATCTACCACCGACGGTTCTGGATGGTTTCCATCTGTCCCCCAGATGGACGGCCTTGATTGCATCGGGAAATCGCGAATCGCGATTCCATT
>SNQJ01S0005765.1:374105-386211 GCA_010110895.2 Picea sitchensis
TCAGCAGTTCTGCAATTAATTAAAACTATCATTTACATTCATTGACCTCTAGGTCCATTTACAACACACATTCATACTTATGAGTTTTGCCATAGTCCTTGGCCAGTTCAGTTATATTTACAATCTGGGGGAAACAGGGTGTTACATTGTCCCATTCATAGTCCCCCTTGGCACTCTGACACTCATACTGCTTTCACCCTCTAGGGATGGGAGTCCTGATAGTCTTACGCATTTCCGAGAATCAACCACATACTCCTTCTCCCCATTTTGCTAGATTTCCAAAATGGACTCCCGGGTTATCTCATCACGGTTCTATTTTAATTGCACCTCTGCAGTATCATTAACCCTCCATTTCATCCACAATCAGTTTTCCCATCTGCATATTTCCATCCATTCATTTACCTCATACAGAAACCCACCCATGGGGCCCCCACCCTCCACCAGTTCTCCACGACACTTGCGCCCTCACAAGCCAAGCCATCTTGCACTGGGGCACATGTTTCTGTATCTGTACACTCATCCCAAATTATTCTTTATTCATTTGGTAATTCTAAAAATCCTTTGTTTCCATGATTTACATAGCCTTTTTTGTCGCCCTTGGAGACCTTCTTTTCCTGGCAAAGAAACCCATGTCACCCTTGGTTGGGGTATTCATCATATTCTACTCCTATTGACATCGTCCATAAACCATGAGTATCCCACCATCCATATACCCATGATCTCTGAGTTTTTCCACTTTGTCACACCTCTGGCACAATTTCACCCATGTCTAGTTGTCCCCCTGACGCTAGATTAAGTTTCATGGTTGCTGCCACTAATCCTTCACATATATCCCCAACCAAGGGAAATATTGAGTCTCACTACATATTGACTTCGTCCATGTTCCTTATCAGTGACTGATCTTATCCAGTGGATTTCATGAAGCCCTTTTTCTTCTTGGAGTCACGCCTCCCTCTCTGTCGACATCAACACAATTTCTAGAAGGGCGACAATATCTTGACTCTCATCACCTTTATAATGAGGAGTCTCGGATGACACAGAGAGAACCATCATCACTCTCTATTGTCATTGACCCCCTTAACATTTGAATTCAGCACAATCTCATGTTGTAGTGGGCCTTACTTTGCAACTATTGTAGTTGTTTTATACTAGCCGAAGACCTCTGAATTTGATAGGCCATCAATGCCTGCACTCCATCGACACTTCTTACAAGTGTAATTGCCTCTTTTTAGAGTATGATTCATCATACGAATTGTCATCTTCCGTTACCAAACCGCCCTAGAGGGTGTTGTAGTTATCTACATCATCATACAACTTCAGTTATTGTTTTGCATATTTGAGTTACATGACACGAGCATGGAGCATGCCCGCCTCGTTTGTATACAGACTTTATTTTCCTACCTAGAGAAAGGTTCGGTCCCACAGTTTCCCCTCTCCCTCTAATGGGTCCCTCTTGCAGTTCCTCTCAGTACTCTTTCTTACAATGGTACTCTCAGTAGAAGAAACATTGATGTATTTTGGCTATACGTATTCTCCTAACCTCACACATCAGGGGGCATCTGTTATCACTGAAATTTCGTCTACAACATCGCATGCAAATGGTTACAGGAATACAACATCTCCAAACACCTATTAGTTCACCTGTAGCACAAAAAAAACATTTCCAAGAGGAAAAAACTATACAATTGGTCAAAAAATTGACATGTGTTAAAACACTAAAGGAAGCGTGCGCACAATGCGCGGGCCAAAGAAGCCCGTAGAGCACACAATACACCATATGCGCGAATATGTAAGAGAAAATATGCACACACCTGTGAACGACGCATTTATGGTTCTTGTTGCCCCCCCCACCCACTTTTGGACCAGCTCCCAACTTTATTTGACACTCAAATCCAAGCTGAATCCGAGTGGGGGCTAGACAAAGACCTAAGGGTTCCCTAAAGGGCCCCTTGTTCACACTAAAGACCAGTTGGATATTACCTCAAAGACAAGATATAAAATGATTCCATGGGTGCATTAAGAATTTAAGAATCTCATTGTATTGTTATGCTGCCTCTATTCTCCTACAAGAAACCTCTTTTTTTTTTGGAGCATACTAGCATCATCTCAAGAAGCTATTCACCTCACCTCTTGAGAGAATAAGCTTGGATTTCTTCACCATTTTATTTCTAGTTTATCATTTGTAATAAGAGCTCTCACATAGGGGACTCGAGAGCCCTCCTAAGGAGGAAGAGGGGATCCACAAGTCCTCCTTTCTCTACGATGTTTTCCCACTAATATAGTTATACATTGGTGGCATGATTATTGGTCATTTGTTTGATTGATTTTGGTTCTAATTTCCTCATGCATTTTAGTTTTATTTCTTTAATTGTTTCTAGATTAGTTGTTTGTTTATTTCATGTTATTGAATTGTTTAATTCATACACTAACCCATGTCCTATCTAGCTAACCCAACTAGACTTGCAAGTTCCCTTCTTTTGCTCATTCAAGTGGTGAAAGGGACACAACACCTATTCCAGTTACCTCTTCCTCGGTTACCTCTGCCATGGCTATGTCAGCTGAAAAAACTCATTCATGTATGCATAATTGATTAGCAAATAGTTTCTTTAACAACCATACATGATAACTCCTTTTAAAATATGAAATAAATTTTGGCTCAGCGACATATCACACTCATGCAATCCAATCCATACAAATTGTTTAATCGTTGTCAATGAGAGGGGGGTGAACAAAGGTTCTGGGATATGTGAGGGGTTGTATTGAGTAAAAAATGTTAAAATGAGGGGGGGAAATATCACGATTACTTCTCACAGACAACAAACAATCAATTGTAATGTAAACCAAAGAACATATCACTGTAATCCATCCAAGAAACTGCGATTTCAAAATGTTACAATACATAGTTCCTCTTAACTGTAATTAAATTTTAGGAACATGGAGTGGATAATGAATATAGGAAGGTGAGGGGATTGTAATTAGAGAAAAGTGAAATAATGGCAGGGGGGAAAAGTGCAGACTGTTCATAAAATTAATTAAGTAATCCATAAAACAATTATGTATTTAATGCAAACGAACCAACACTAACCAAATAATTACTGTGATCAATTAAACAATTACTGTGTATAATTTAATCATTATTGTGTGTTAAACTTTCTCATTGTTCACATTTAAATCCTTAACACTTTTAATTAACACAGAGCCATCATATTCAAAATCAACTTAACCTTTGAACATCTTGTGTAAGAATTATGTTTTCTCTCACTTCTTCCATTTAATATTTAAAACAAATTCCAATGAACACACTGTCATTTGTATCGACTCTGTTCAGCATCCAAACCATCAACCACTGTCCATAAATTACTTCCTCAAATCAAACACAAACACAAGTTCTTTTAAAATCGTGCATGATTCCATTCCTCTAATCGATTTAACAATTAAATTGCAATGGAACCATATTGTTATAAAAATCGTTCCCATATCTGATGGTGAAGCCAAATGATATGATGCACGATATCCATAAAACATACACATTGGGCAACCAAGCCACAACTACAACACTTTAAATTGCAACAATCTCGATCGGGCAATTTAACAAACGGTAACAACAATAATCATTTCAACTTATACCATGTTGTAGGAAACACACAACCCAATGCATAACTAAAAGAGGCAGGCTCCCAATCAAACCATAAAACCATGTTGAGTTATCAATCCAACACAAGGAGGCAACGACTGTATGCTCAATTCTATTTCTTAAATCAACCAATTAAACCATGCTGAGATAATAATGCAGCGACTATATACCAATAATAAAAACCATTGTCAATGTTATTAACAAAGATGAGCCAATAAACAACCACTGTCAATGCTACTCCACCAACTCATAACAGTCAAAAATATACCTGACCGGAAATAACTGGTTCATTTATCAAAATCGGGCTTTGAATAATCAAGGGTGAGCTTTGAGTAATCAAGGGTGAGCTCGGTGGAACCAACACAGGGAGACTGGAGTCAGCCACACCAACAGCAGGTGAGAACCATTTGAGACAACATGGTGGACACACAGGCCACATAACCATTAGCTTGCAAGGCAGGGTGACAACTCACACCAGGTAAGAGAGACTATGAACAGAGGAGCATAGGCTTCTTACTGGACCGTAATAACACTGAGAACATGCAGGGCATAACCCTCATGGTTTTCCCAATCAATCGAATAATGTTTATATAAAAATAGAGCCATGAAATAGAAACCAACCCTAAATCAATCCTCTTGGCATAATAGCCATCATAACCAACTGCACAAATACCAATAACATAAAACGAGCCCACAACCAGGTGAAAACGATATGCAGTGACCCAAGGTGTTTCAAAATCAAACACAACAACCCCATAACACCAAATACGACTGGGTATGTTTACAAGAGCTCTATGGAGACGACCAACAAGTCTAGACCGAATGAAACCCTCCAACCAAAACCCATAAGACAACATAGAGCCTTCATGGCTTCCACCACATAGAATCATCAATGAAATCATGACTTCAACCATCAATTTTCTACTTGCAACGAATAACACACAAACAACTATTCCAAAGAAACACCATGAATTTACACAATTGCCAACCTTCAGAAAAACACAGACCAATACATCACCAAGCCAATATCTATTTCATAGCCAGAGCGAGTTCATGGATGGCTAAAAAGACATACCTGTAACCAAAAAGCCTTAAAAAATGCGAGCTTGGTCGAGTAGTTCCTTCCTCGCCTAAATATTGGAGCTTAACCACAACGAAAACAATTGAACAATAGCCAAGATAGGGTGACGACTAGTGGGATAGGTATGGAGTGACGTGCAGTAAATTCGCGTCGCTTCCATCCTGTACTCATTCAATTTCTTAGTACATTCCAACCACCATCAATTAATCCATTCAATTAATCCATGCATCATAACTAACATCCATTACTTGCCAAGTGCGCCACCCTATATCCATTAAACATTGCCAAACATACCATAACTCATATCAAATGTGCCTTCATATAACTCAATAATAATCGCATAGCCACTAACATTGCTAGTTAGGACTAACGATAATCCTTTTAATTTCATTTGCATATAATGTAGCATAACATAGTGTAGTATAGGATAGCTCCTCTTCCTTGGATTTTTTTCCTCATAGTTATTTTATCTCTTGTTATAGCTAACATGTGTCTTGTGCAGGTGCAACATGTAACAAATCATGGCACTAATAGCAATGTGATAACTATGATTATAAGCCATTCATACAATATGGAATTTAGCTTAGAGAAATTAGAACCAACACATAATACGCATTATCCATCTACTATTATGTCGCAAATAAAATCAATCATGTAGAACCCTATGAGCAATGTCGAACAACAACACAATATCAAATAAGAACCTCATTTGATCCTCCAATATACAAGGGGATCCCACATACTAGTATTATATATATCATTAGCTTATAATAATAGGCTTTTAGCAATACTTTGTGGGCAAAATCCTCGTTGCGGTTTTTATCGTCAACACTTGTATGGTAATTTTTTAATAGGTTTAGCACCGGGGATGAGGTCGATTTTCATCTCACACATTTCTTGTACCACTCCTTTGATATATTTGTAATCGCGTGAAAAACATCTTGTTATTATTTTAGTAGTTCGATTGTTTCCATGATTTTCTTGTCGAACCAATAGTCACCTATTCTAGCCATTTTTGGCCGATCGTCTATTGAAATGTCAAATTACTTGGTTTTAATTTATGCATCCATCTATTTGAGTTCTTTTGAATCATCCAATTGGCATTCTTTGTAATCTTCCCAAATAGATTTTCTTGGAACATTGAGGTTTTTATGTGTTTTATGGCTATGGTGTTTTGTCAAAAAATTTGCATATTTTTGTGATCTTCTTGAGTTTCACTGGGTTTATGGAGATGAGTATTTGTGTGTTTGCAACCAACAAATGATAAATATATAAAAATGGAATATACTCAACAATATGCAAGACAAATAACACAAGAAATATCCACAAATACCTCAGATCTGATTTTATTTAGATATAAATAGTTGACCTCATACAAAATGGAGCATATTTGGAATACATATAAGAGAATAGAGTGTATGGATGATAATGCCTCCAAGATACAATAGAGAGATGAATATACAGGTTTCCAAAATCCTCCTTAATCTGGATACAAAATATCTAGAGCTCCAAGCTTTTCCCTTGATGTAGATGATTGTCTTCTCTAGCAAAATGCACCCTCACTAACAATAACAGGCTAAGATTTCGGCCACCTTTAAGTTTTCCTCCAAACCCTTTGAAAATGATGCCAATTTGTATATCATGAGATAGGAAAACCCCCCGGTGAGCCTCCTATCTATTGGGTGATATCTCACCCTCCAAAACACTAGATCCCCTATGGACAATGCGCCCTCTTGAAGAGAAACACGCCCTCCTAAGAGATGGGATGAATGGGTTGAAGAATACACTCCAATATTGATGCAAAGAGGTGCCATGGGGATAAATAATACCTCTGAAGAGATATCTATCTCATATATGAAGTCTACAAACCTCCACGAACTCCTCACTCAATAAAGTGTGCCCTATCTCTGCAGAAACCCACCTGAAATGTGCCCCGCTTCCTCAAATTCCCTTGTAACTGACTGGTAAATGATGTAGAATGGTGAGGGAGGAATATTTCACCTCTGTGACCAATATTGGATCAGGAAAGGTGGAATATTTCACCACCGAGATGATCTCTAGGGTTTGTTCAATCAAAACCCTCAAAACCCCCAAGTGCATGGGCTCTCTAGGAAGAATCCATACATCAAAATGATAATCAACATAATGAGAGAATAGAGGCCCCTATCTCTCTTTTATCCCCCTTGTTCACCTTTTCCCTCCAAGTGATTTAATTAAATCACTTTATTAATTAATTGCACTTTTTCCCTCTAAAAAGTGATTTATTCATCCCTATGGCTTCTTCGGCCACTGAAAGTCACTTATCATCACCTAATCTTGTAGTGCTCTTCCTCCCGATTCCGATGAGCTATTACACTATAGGTTTATCCAAGTATTATTACCAAAATTACCTTCTTAGTGAAATTAATTAAAATATGACCCATAATAACTCAAAATTATAGAAATCGACAGAATGCAACGGAACCAAAGCCGAGTTGTGCGGAATGGATCCTGATGATGAAATATGATGAACGATGCAATTCAGGCCCAATAAAACCCCTCAATATCTCATGAACTCATTGTCACCCCCATCTGGCTACTATGGTAAGCATAACACTTTGTACCGTAATAATGTCCAAAAATGGGGGCATTATAATCCTCCCTGCTAGAATATTGCTTGTCCTCCAGCAATAACCGAATCAATATGTATATGATACCCAGATCCCATATCCACCTGTGTGTCATGTAGTAATCTCTCCTCAAGACACAACCCCTCCAAGTGATCACCATACATGATACCCAAATTCTTTTGATGAGTAGAATGATCGTGTGCACCTGATCCTTGGTCAACTCCCCAAGAAACCACTCTACTCAGATCTCGACCCCATCAAAATTTGGAATACCCAACACTCCAATCCTTGGATCCCATATCAATATGTGAATTGCAATTACCTATGATGTATAGTCCTATAATATATCAACACCATGAGTCTCCTGCAAATAACACACGACCTCCACTCGAAATGAGTCTGACCTCCAAGACCATACCAAACCCAACACGACCTCCACCGACTGAATGCGATGTTTCCATAGTGATGTATTACCAGACCTCAATGAATCAACAACAAGTGATGTGTTTCCCCCAAAATTGAAGCTCAATGGAAAATCAAAGTGATTTTCCCCTACAAAGATTCACTTGTTTCCATCAGTCAATGAAATGCCCAGCCCTGTAATCCCAGGGTTCCATGCTAATCCCTTAAAGGGACCATCATGTTGATGTTGCACTACTCTTATCATGACTATCTTCCCCACATATACATACTAGATCCCCCACGTCTATATACTCATGATAAAATACTTGTGATAATTGGTCCTGCTATCAATAAGTTGAACCTATAAAGGTATCCCTATGGAACCATAATTTTCCCATCCATCGCCATAATCGATCATGAGTATCAACAGGGAGAACCTATCTCACCACATAGAAAAACTCCCAGCAAGCCCTCTCAAAATAATCCAAGAGTGAAGTATGTTTCTCTCTGGCACAACCCAAACCATCATAAGATGAAGAAAACTACTGACCAAATGAACTCCTAGATCCCATGGAAAATTTGGAATTTTATCACTTCCAATCCCCACTAACTCATGATGTGCCATACTGATAAATTTCAGAAGTCCTCAGTCCTCATCCCAATGAGAATCTGAATATGTATCAACCTATGAGATATCCTCTGTCCCATGGCCTAAGATACTCTCCATCACGCCCAAGGCCTCAATTGTTTGTCTCTGATGATCCTCCCCTATCCTGATGTATGTAATAAAGTTACTCTTGTCGGGAGGTCTCTTCCTATCAACTCTCCATGTCCCCTGGCACTGTCTATATCCCCCTGTGTTGTTGTTAATGATGAAAATATTAGGAAAGGATAACATAAATAATTGTAATCATCTGTAGGCATGGGAAGTATCGTATTCTTTGTTTAATCCCAAGGACTTGACCAAAATCTCATCCACTGGTACCCATGGTGAATAATCACCTGTACTCATCACTAAACACCAACCATCAGATACAATAGTCAGTAACTCCACAACCTGTTGGTCAATCACTCTCCCTTCATCATCACTCATATAGTTTCTACTACTGTGAAGGTGATCTCCCAGAACTATGTACTGTTGTAAGGGAGATGAATATTCATGCTCCACTAAGTATGTCTCCTCCTTGTAATCTAATGCATACTATTGAATCCCGATGTACACCTCTGCATACTCCTGTGAACTATCTCTCATCATCATATGCCTATGTATACTCATGCTATCCTTTGTATCCTCCTGCATCATCATGTATCCAAGGTGTATTTCTAGGTCAACCTCTATATGGATGTGATCCACTCCTAAAACACCAATGGAAGTGTACTCATAACTGCCCCTGTATTTGGAATCCCTAGGTGTATGTGTAAGACCAATTTTCTTAGAACCCCTCATGAATGGTGGTCCCTATGACACCAAGATATCCTCATGTTGAGTCTCCATTTTGACACCTTTATTACCCTATATTACCCTCTATCTGAGACTATTTTACCTATGCTATGTGTATATAATTGTCTGTTTCCTCCACAAATACATTTGATGACCTTTTCCATATGCATAGAGAGGTAACTCATGATTAAGGCATGATTTGTTTAGTTTTATTGAGTTAATTCAATTAAATGTTTGATTTTGTATGATCCTAATCATTTGACTCTTAAGCAGTTTTGATCCAGTACCTCACTATTCCGGTACTACAAATATAACACATTCTGGTACTACAACTATGGCACGATCCGGTACCCAGTCTATTCCGGTACCAAGGCTCCACCTATTCTGGTACCTAGTCTATTCCGATACCAAGGCTCCACCTATTCTGGTACCCAATCTATTCCGGTACCAAGGATCCACCTATTCCAGTACTTTCGCTGGTCCGGTACTGCAGAAACCAACTGATCTGGTACCAATACTCGTCCTAATACGGTACTCTGCACCTCTTCCGGTACCAGCTCTGCGCTTCATCTAGTACCAGCTCTGTGCTTCATCCGGTACCAGCTCTCCACCTCTTCCGGTACTAGCTCCATCTAGTACTATCATCACATTGGTATAATACCCATAGTCGTGACTGTGTTCATCCAGTACTAAAACCCTGCCTACAGGATTCCGGTACTAACTGTTCTAATTCGGTAACAACTGTGCCAATCTGGTACTAGACATAATTCAAATTTTTTGAATGTTTCTAGATGATAATCGAGAACATGGGTTTTGTCCAGAATGATGTTTACATGCAGACACATTTTTCAAAACTAATCCATATCGCATGCGTGGACCTCCATCTTAGGGGGAATGATTCTTCCAAAATTAGCAAAAATCTCAAATTGCCAACTTGCACCTCGATTTTCGTGCATATGGTATAAGATCTAGAAATTAGAAGATATGGGTTTTGTCTAGAATATGGAAAATTGAGTAAGAATTGGGAAGTTTTTCAAAATTAGAATTGGTTTGGGAGATATGGGTGGAGCCCTAACTCGAGTTTGCCCAAATTGATAAAAAATACATAATTCAAAATTTTTGAATGTTTTTAGACAATAATTGGGAACATGGGTTTTGTCCAGAATGATGTTTACATGTGGACACATGTGTCAGAACTAATCCATATCGAACATGTGTACTTCCATCTTAGGGGGAATGATTCTTCCAAAATTAGAAAAAATCTCGAACTGCCAACTTGTGCCTCGATTTTCGTGCATATGGTATAAGATCTAGAAATTTGAAGATATGGGTTTTGTCTAGAATATGGAAAATTGAGTAAGTCTTGGGAATTTTTTAAAAATTAGAATTGGTTTGGGAGATATGGGTGGAGCCCTAACTCGAGTTTGCCCAAATTGATAAAAAACACAGATTTGTGGGATTTATCCTAAAATTGGGAAAATTGTTTTCTTAGTTTGAGGATTCGGTTTCATCCATTCCTCCATAGATTTTATGTATAAATAAGACCTCATAGGTATGAGTAAGGAGGAATTATTATGTTGTAAGATTGGTTCTTGAGAGAATGATACACATGGTTATGTTGAATGAAATGTTGAACTGTTGATTCAATCAATCAATTGAAGGAATGCAAATGCTCTTTTGTGCAATTCATGAGTAGAAGTAAAGTGTTTTAGTCTACAATTTCTTTAGACGCACCTTGTTGGTTCATCAAGGGCCCACTGCCCCAACCAAGGTAAGCCTCTATGTACATGTCTTTGTGTGTTGTGAGTTAATTGTGTGAGTATGAACATTTAATAGTGGTGTGTTATAAATGATTTTAAATGCATTTTAATTACAGTACAGATTTATTTGATTTTGAATCAGTGTGAGTAAATGGTTACACAACAAACAGAGTAGATACTTACATTTCCATTTCTGCAAATTTATATTTAATTGATAAGAGTTTGATAGATGTGCGGATTGTTAAGTAAGCAAATGATGTTGTTTTGAATTTATGACTGTGTTATTCTCAATAAGTACAGGAACCATCAGACTTCATCTCTCAGCTTCATGCACCATATAATGAAGTCTCTCAATCATATTGATTGTTTCCTATATTAAAGAAGGTTTGATTGGCATTGATAGGGTTATGATTGGTTTATGTCTAAGAGTGAATCAAGTGGATTGTTGATTACTATTTTCAATTGCTACAGGTAACAAGATCTTAAGTTCATCTCTTCATTTCATGAGCCTGTAATGAACATATTTGTCACCAAAGCAAGAGCCCTTTTCAATTGAGTGTTTTCTTGAGAGTTTTACTATGAGCTTTATCTTATGTTATCGTTGAAGTGTGCCCAGACTTGCTTGGTACTTGTTGTTAAGAGTAGTAGCTGCAGATAACTAAGTCAAAGTCCATCTTTCCATTTCATGATCTTTTGAATGGACAAATAATTATCTG
This sequence comes from Picea sitchensis, assembly GCA_010110895.2. Classification (NCBI taxonomy): domain Eukaryota; kingdom Viridiplantae; phylum Streptophyta; class Pinopsida; order Pinales; family Pinaceae; genus Picea; species Picea sitchensis. The sequence continues at coordinate 385,749 of SNQJ01S0005765.1, forward strand.
AGCAAGATATTTTGAATGCATGATTGCTAAGATTTTGTTTGCAAGTTTTTCTTTCTGAATTTTGAAATGAGTGGAGAATGTTATTTGAAAAGTGTGAAAACATTGTGTTTTGTTATTGATGGTTTTCTTATCTAAACTATACGAAACAAACATAGGAACCTATCTGTTATCGGCACATATAGTGCATCAACTCTACTGATTACGAATCTCGGTTAATAATTTATGTTTGGTAATATATTATGCATATAATTGCACCAACATTTTAGCGTTGTTGTTGAGGAGTTGTAAAAGGTAATAGGTATTATTTGAATCAGATTGATTTAATGGTTTTGGATTGGTTTTATGGATGACCTAAGGGTGGAGAGAAGACGGTAAGATGTGTGGGAAGAGCCCACACATCCACTTTGGTGGGGTTGCTCCAAAGTTAGGTTGTCCTCTCTTCTTTTAATGCAAGTGTGTTTTT